>MU759588.1:69300-105673 GCA_026770625.1 Nicotiana glauca | reverse complement strand
GATTTTGGATATGTCTGCAAATTTTCAGGTCATTTGGACATCGTTTGGTTGGATTTTTGATCGAAAATGCATTTCGCAAGTTTTTGAAGAACTTAGGCTTTGATTTGGTTAAATTTGATGATTTTGATGTTAATGATAGTGTTTTGATGATTGGAACAAGTTTGAATAAGGTCTTGGGGTGTGTTGGTGCTATTGGTTGAGGTCCCGGGGCCCCGGAGTGATTTCGGGTGGTTAAATGGAGAATCTTGATGTTTGTTGCAGGTCTAGTGCACCTGGCTTCTGGTATTTCCGCATCTACGGAAAAGGAGCCGCAGAAGCGGTTCCGCAGATGCGGCTAAGAGATCGCAGAAGCGGTCCGTGAGGGACCGGGGTAATTTCGCAAAATCGTACAGGGTATCGCTTCAGCGGGTCCGCATAGGCGAAAATGAGGCCGCAGAAGCGGAATGGTGAGATCCGCAGAAGCGGAAGGCCAAGGATTTAATGAAAACCGTATAAGTGGTCATATGGACGTAGAAGCGGTCCCGCATAAGTGGTTACGGGACCACAGAAGCGAAAATTGCTGAAGGGTTTTAATGAAACAGTGTTCGCAAATTTCAGAAGGTAAGAAAACATCTTAGACTTTGGGAAGAGGCGATTTTGGGCGATTTGGAGAGGATTCGAAGGGGATTCCATCAGGTATGAATTTATAAACTCGAATAATGTTGTTATGGTGTAAAAACAAGGATTTAAACACTGAAAATCCAAGGATTTAAGAGGTAAAAATGGAGATTAGGGCTTGAAACCTAAAAAAGTGTAAAGTTGGAATTTGAGGGGTCAAATGGACTCCGATTTTGATGAATTTGATATGGGTAGACTCGTGGCGAGACGAGGTGTCCGGTAATGTGAATTTTGTAATTTTTTGAGAAGTGGGCCCGGGGCTCGGGTTTTGCTAGTTTCGAAATTTTTGATATTTTTCGATTATTTTCGATTGGTATTGTTCCCTTAGCATATTGTAATGCATTCGCTCGTATTTTGGTTAGATTCGACATGCGTGGAGGCCGAATTGAGGCGCAACGGCATCGCGAGCTAGAGATTTTACTGGTTCGAGGTGAGTAACACTTGTAAATGATATTCTGAGGGTTTGAAACCCCAGATTTGCACATCATAGTGCTGTATTGTGATGACTTGCACGCCAGATATGAGCGTGGGGTAGAGCACCGTTGGGAATTGTGACTTGGCCCATCCCGGATGTTGATTTTACTGCGTGATTGACTGAAACCTACTTGATGCTATCATGATTTGGGCTGATTGCCATGTTTTGGGCTTCGTGCTGATTATTTGGATCCCTTAGGGATTATTGTCATTGTTTTCATGATGCTTAGCATGTTTTCATGATATCAGTCCCGAGTTAAACACTGTCTCGAAATGATTAGTAAATTTCTAAAGTCTTAAACACTTAACTTATAATTCCTAATAATTGGAACTGAAAATTATAAATTGAATGTGCCCGTGTGGCTTGCATGCATATAACTGAACTGATTGTGGATCGGGCTGCACGCCGCAGCAAATGCTACGATGATAGTGCACTTGGGCTGTAGGAGCCCCTCCGGAGTCTGAACCCCCACAGTGAGCGCGGGTACCCAAATGGATCGCGCTGTACACCGCAGTGGTCATGTGCATTGCATTGCATTCACGCATTGATTCCTGTTTGTACTACGTGGCATGACATTTAGCACTCTCATATCGTTGACATCCATGCTATTTCTTGCACTATGTACCAGATACCCTGGTGTTATTTGTAAATAGAGTGTTCTGCCCGAGGGGCTGACTTGTGTACGGACTTGCACTACCTGATATCGCATTCATATGCTTAACGTTGGAAAAAGAATATTCTCAAAAGAGATTTTTAAACTGAGTTAGATGTTTCTAAAGGATTTTCATGGTTTTACTATTTTGTTCAAAATGTTGTACTGTACTATATAGCATGATGGAGTGTTCTTACGTGATTTCTTACTGCTCAGTTATTATTTACACTTATTACCATTGAGTTGGAAGTACTTACTTTACTCCCTGCACCACGTGTGCAGATTCAGGTGTCCCGGGAGCATAGTTGAACTATTTGCTGCTTTAGAGTTTCTCAGGAGTTGTCGAGGTAGCTGCCTGACGTTCGCAGGACTCGACTCCTCCCCTATTTCTTTATTATTTCCGTATTTTAGAACATCAGTATTACTGAGGATGTATTATTTTGTTATCTTAGAGGCTCTAGACTCGTGACCCCAGGTCTTTGGGAGAGGTTGGCTAAGTCTGTGATTCATACTGTCTCTATCTAGATTATTGGTTAATAGACTTGTTAAACGGTAATTTTTAATGCTATAAATTGAAAATGGGTGGTGTGTTTGAGTTGTGAGTGTTAATTGGTTGGGTTTGCCTAGCAATTGTGTTGGGCGCCATCACGACCGGGATTGGGGTCGTGACATGCATAAAATGGTCTTATATATTTTTAAAATGTTAACACCTATTTTAAATCATTTTAGTACAAAAAAGTATTTTTTTTTACAAATCATTTATTATTTCTTATAAATTATATAGTATTAAAAATAGCTATTTAAAATATGTCCTAAATTTATTTCAATTTCATCCCCAATACCAGCATAATTTTTAATTAAATTACCCAGCCCAAACACCAGCTACCCGATCCGGCCCCCAATACCCTTTAATTTCTGCTATTGATCATAAAGATCAACAGCCATGAAATGACCCTTCCTAAAATAATCTAACCTATACCCCACCCACCCCCCTCCCCCCCACAACCCTAATCATTTCCCTCTTCTCACTGTCTTCATATTATTTTCAAGTGATTTTCATCTTTTCATAAACTAGGGTTTCCGAAATTTCTTTTTACAAATTGTTTGATGACCTTTTGTGTTTAATTTTTTACTTCTCATATATTTTGACTGAATTTCTGAGTCTGCTACGACCTTATCTTTCTTGTACTGAAAACCTAATTTTTGGGGTTTTTTGTTTGGTTTTTGAGTATTAGCACATCTGATTGTGTTCTTGCATTGGGTTCTTGTGATTTCTCGTGATTTTCTTGTCCTAATATGCTTCTACTGAATTTCTTAATTCAACCCTTTCACTGATTCTATATGCTTGTGTTTATCCTGACTATTCTTGTTAAGACCTGTAACATTCTCCTTGAATCAGTGTCGTTCTAACCATTTGTCTTGTTAAAGTAATGTGGAATCCTGACTATTCATGTTCTACCTTATTTTATATGCTAAACATGTTGACTCTTTCATGACTTTCTCTTTGATTATTCCGAATTCCTTGTTTCTTTGTTTGATTTGAACACTTTTCCATAAAATTTTGATTCTTACCTCTCTACTCGATGTGATTGAATTTCTTGCCTTAATTATTTTTTCCTTGCCTTGTTTGTATTTTTTCGATTCCTACTAATTTGTTTCCTTAATTAAATCTTCTGTTCATTTACCCCTAATTACCTACTCTATAGCTAAACCTTATTTGATTTTTTTCTTTAAATACTTAGTATGCTTTTACAGTTGATTTAATTGTCCCTTGATTAAGAGAAGGACCTGATGATTTACATGTGACTTCCCTGATTTGCTACTTAATTGATCTCTTACCTTAATTGTTAAGCTTTTTTGCTACTATATAAACCCCTTTTATTTTAAGTTCTGAACAACGAACATTGGTTCATAAATCACTACTCCTTATACTCTAACGTTCTCGTTCTCTTCTTCTACTTATACTCACTGATCTAGCCGACTGACAGCCAAGGCTAGATATTGGAACTTATTTGCTTTATATTCTGCACCTTTTTCTTCAACTGGTATGTCTCTATGTTATGTTTTGAAATCCAAACCCTATATGTTTCTTTCTTGTGCTAGTTAATCAGTATTGAATTCAACTTGCATTTATGATTACTTTTTTGCTCAGCATGTCTAGACTCTATCCTATTCAAGGTGTACTTTATATTCTGCAATCTTTCCTGCTTACTTTTTAACTAGCATGTCCAAATTGTATGATTAATCATGTTCAAGACATGCCAACTATTATCTGTGTCACTAACTTCTTATTGAGTCTCTAAGAACCTAAGTGTTGCATGTAGTTTGTGACTATATATTTCCTCTATACCCTATCCATGTACCCTAATGTGACTATTATGTTCCAAAACCACTTTATTCCTATGTGAGATCTGTTTGTTAAGTGTTCTTTCCTGAATCTGGATGTCTCTTATGACCAATTGATTTTCTGCTGTTTTGGTACTCTTTTCAAACTGTCTCTTACCTCCAAGTTATTTCCTGTTTCTGAAAAACTTTTCTACTTCTAATGTCATCTCTATACTATTTTCAAAATAAAACTATGTCAAGTACTCTCACTTTACTCTTAGGATTTTAGGTTCTGTCCCTCTGATACGTGTACTGCTTTGAGACCCTTGAGATCTCTCTGAACTCTGGCATGTCAGAGTTGGCCTTTTCACAATGCACCTAAATTAGTAATTATTTGAGAAAAGGTCTAGGTGTGAGCACTACCCCGGATCCTTGAGGTCCATAGGGAACTCTAACACACCTAGACATGTTACTGACTATGGAACATTGGCATTTGAGGCTAGTAAAGGCTTGGAAGTCATTTGGGCCTACTGCAAGCTCCTGATAGATTAACTTCTGTTGATTTATGTATATTTATTTAATTCATTAGTTTATAATAATTATTATAAACAACATTGGGTGATTAATGAAAAGGGGTGGGTAGTTATATATATTGGGTAAACCGGGTAGATACGTTGCCTATAGGGTTTTGTTAATTCAAATGTATTTGCCATATTTGCTTTACTTCCACAATAGTAGAAATTATGTCTATAGAATAAAAATGGATTTAATGATAGAGATTATGCTTATAGGGTTAAAATCAACTTTATAATAGATATCATGACTATAGAGTGTAAAGTAGTTTAAGTTCAGTTTTTATTACATCATGTATTCAAACTCTCTTCCTTATAAATTATGCCTATAAGGATCTAAGTCAGCTTTTAATAATTAGATGTCATGCCTATAGGAGTTAAAATCAGTTCCAATAGAAATCATGTCTATAAAACTTAAAACTAGAAAAATAATTTAATTCACGTTTGTTTACTCTGAAATGGATTAGTCAATCAATATGCCGCCTCTTTAATAAGTTTTTCAAATGCTGCCTTAAGTTAATCTACTACAAATCATGCCTATGGGATCTCAATTTGTCGTTTTAAAGTCTTTTTGCATTCCTAATCAATATAGATATCATGCTTTTAGGACATCACTGGTTTGCGTTTAGGCAAGCCTCTAGTGTGATTAAAATTCTGCAACTATAAAACTGCGCTTCGTTATTTAAAAACTGCTCACATTCACAGGTCTAAAACCAGTAGGCAAGCTAAATATGTCTTTGACATTTGGTCTTAATTCATCTTGTATAATCCTTGATCACATAGATATCATGTTCTAGGATTTTCTCTTAATCACCTGACTGTTGTTTGTAAACGTGCATTTACTTGTTGTATTTGTGGAGGTGACTATGAGCCTATAATTTGTTCTCTTTAAATGCAGTCCTATTTGTTCTTGATTGACGCCTAGACTTTTATCCTTTAAAAACTTGGGAAGGTATAGAACTTCCCAAAAGTAGAGGTCCTAAAATACCTCCAGGACCAAGAGGAAGGGACAGGTAGTGTACGCATAGGTCATTTTTTTTAAGGTTACTAGAACGCTTTAGGCTATGACTAAAGGGAGGGAATTGGTTAGTAAGGATATGATGACTATGCACTAATATCACGTGCAGCGCCTCATTGAGGAGTGATTACCGGGCATAGCATGGGGTGATCCTATAGGCTAACCAAACTAGGATACCTCTCTCCCGATTCCCGATGTTTAAACTTTACTTTTCTATATGCATGCAACTTGTTCAAGACTTTTTCTTTTCGTCTCATTACTTGAGCCATACTACTTCCAAAGCATGACCTTATTTGTAATTATGTGTTTAGACTACTTATTTGTTAAAAGGACTAATTCATAAGTAAAAATTTGGTCGGGACCCACCATTGTGGACCGAGAGTGTTGCTAACACCTTCCTCTCAAGGTTACTTCGAGCCCTTACCCTAAATCTCTAGTAATGCAAATTAGTCTAAGAGTTAATCACTCTAGGTGCCCTAAAGCACCATAATCTGTTAAGTGGTGAATCTTCAAGACCCAAATTCCCAAAAAAAAATGAGTTATTACCCCCTATGAACGTCGGAACCCTGACTTCTCTCTTTGCGGAGGGGAGAAAAAAGATCGCGACAGCATGGCGACTCTGCTAGGGATACTCTAGGCTCTTACCATAGCGAAAATATTTTTATGAATTAGTCGTCCAAGCATACCTTATCCCATACCCTTTCCCATTATCTGGATTGAGATGTCCTTTTTTTTAAGCATTTATGATTCTTTTATTGCTGAAACTGACTTGTCTCCATGTTTACTTTTTCCATAACCGTCTTTCAATTATTTAAATACTGTCTCTATATTCCTACGTGCAAATACATGATAACATACTATTTGTTGTTGCATAAATTACACTCCACATTATATTCCACTCGTGCATATTAAATCCTGTAACAACGCTTGATGAGTGATTGCGCTCTTCCTATTTATTACCCTTAAATTCGGAAAGGCTTATTTACGGTAAAACTAGTCGATCAGCGGTGCAGTCGACGATTCCGTAGCTTTCCCTGTCAAGTTGTGTGCTTGAGGGTACCAGTCTAAATCCCATAGTAACCTTACTTTGATCAAAATTGTGCATGCATCATGGTCAAATATAGTAATATCCATATATTGTCCACATAATGATCCTTTAAGATGAGCCTTATCCAAAAATCCACCGGAATTTCAATAATCCCAATGAGCACAACCACGTTCTATGCATTAGATTGGAGAACTAAATGCCGATATGCTGATCATGAATGTATAAATAGCCGAGTCTGGTGGGGGAGAAGTGCCTAACCTTTTTGTTTTGCAAAAAATGAGGCACAATGTTACACCTCATATTTTCGTACATGAAAATACGCCATAAATAAATTAATGAGAGCCCCGAAGTGAGATGTCACGTCCCGCAGCTCTACGTTACGACGATGTAGTACCCGTAGAGTTGTACGTTGAATTTGTCATAAGGTAACTGACATTAGCCCAAGGAAAAAGATTATTTGGATATTTAGGGATTATGCTATTCCAAAAAAGTAGTAAGTAAATTCGTAAAGGTGAAAGGGGAAGCAAGTCAAAGAAAACAAATATTCGTCCAAGTTTGGCATGTTGGGATAAAATACGACTCGAGCTAAAATACTCGGTATTTATGGACTATTACTATAAAAGGTACCACATGGACATAATAGTAAAGTGTATAACGTACATGAAAACTGAGTAATATTTTATGTAAGAGGGAATAATTCTCAATTTTGCGAGTAATTGATTAATTACCAGGTAACAGGACATTACCTAATTAATTGGGAATATATTTGGATAAGATTAATTCCCCCCCCCCCCCAAAACACGGGGAAGCTTTTGCCACAACATATGGTGACTCTTACATCTTTTTGATAAGTGGCATGAATCCATAATTTCATACCATTTAGAGAAAAAAGGAAAAAAGAAAGGAAGAACTTCCCTATACCTTTTTAACTTCCACTCTCTACTCTTCTGTATGTCCTCTGTTTCTAATATTTCTAACCAACTTTTCATTCTAAAGTATCATTTGAATTCCCAAATCATAATTCCAAAGAAGCAAAATTTGTCACCGATCAGACAAAATATCATACGAGGCTACATAAATAGCAACGGGATTTTGCGATTCTATGGGAGTACGGTGCAATCTTCTCCAAGAGTATTATACGGAGTATTTCTACCCCCAGGTATGTTAAGGCTAAGCTCTTATTTCATTTTTCATGATCTCGCAATTACAAAATCTTGAAAAACGAGATGTAAAGAAAAATTATAGCCAGGAATTTACATATATTTTGCTAGTCTCGCAAGTTACGTATGATTTCCTAGATTTGTAAGTAACTATATTCTCCTTATCAGGACTTCATATTCAATTGAGTATTTTCTTCTTCCATTAAAGAGAGCAGACAATTTATATATATACAATATTAAAGTATTTTTATTACCATCGAGCTATAATCGATGGGCATGCCCCTATGAAACCTCCGATCAGATGGTAAGTTATATATCAAGCCTACTATGGCTGAGCGTCTATGGGCGAGCCCATTTGGCTGAGATACAAATCCTAGTATGGCCGAGCGCCTATGAGCGAGCCTACTACGATAGAGAAGTTATATATATACCGAGCCTTATAAGACCGGGTAGTTATTTTACTTATTATATGGAGAGAGCTGAGTCAGTATCAGCAGGTAAGCATATCTTCTGATTATGTTTGACTTCCAGTTGCTTTCAGTTATTATATTATCAGTTCGGTTTTAACTTTTAGTATATTGCCTTACATACTCGGTACATTGTTTTGTATTGACGTCTCTTTTCTAGGGGCACTGCATTTCATGCGTGCAGGTTCAGACGGATAGACTTCCTCATGAAGTGTTGCCTGAGTTTAGCTTGATCGGTAAGCTGCATGCCTTTTAAAGTTGCCGGGTCTAGAGCCTTATGTGCATCTTGTATATATATGTATTTATGTAGAGGCTTGTAGACAAATTCTATTAGTTAATGTAGTATGTTGGGCTTGTAGTCCTTTTATTTATATTTTGTTGGTTTGTCAGCTGTAGTAGTTATGACGGCCTTTTCAGCCCAGCTTTATATTGAGATTTAGTCAGTATTCGCAATTGTCTTGCAATGTGGGCCACGGACAAAGTATGACATTAAATGCTCAGAATCCCTTAGTCGCAAGTTGGTACACAATGATAGGTAAGGCACTAGGTGCCGGTGTCGCCCCCCAAGTTCGGGACCTGACAAAAGTGGTATCAGAGCAGTTCTGTCCTAGGGAGTCTACAAGCCGTGTCTAGTAGAGTCTTGTTTATGGGTGTGTCGTGAACCACACTTATAAGCATGAGGCTACAAGGCATTTAGGATTTTCACTCTTTCTTATTACTCTAGATCGTGTGGTTGAGCTCACTTAAAAGAATTTAAGTCTCGAACTTCTACTCGTAATAAGACGATGCCTACATTCAGAAAGACGATTGATAAGAAATATAGCCGTGGAACTATTAATTTAGAGGAACTTGATTTTGCATCTTGCTTATGATAAGTAAATGTAAGGTCTTTAGCAAATCATGGGTGTACTGAAAGGTGTAAGCCTCTTTATAAGGAACCTTAAGGCAAGAATATTTATCCAGCTTTATGATGAAATACAATGCTTTCAATAAGTAAAAGAAGCAAGGTGAATAAGGGTACGAAGCATCCAGTTAATGAATATTATCAGTACTACAGTTCCTATAGAAAAATATAAGCATTAAGAGTTACCCTCAACAATAACAGAGGTATGTACAATCGGCCATACTCATCTCAGTTATACCCTATGGGGGCCAACAAGTGTAGTTTAAGTAAAGGACGGAACATCAGGACCTGGCTGGGGTTAGAGTAAACAAAAATGGTGAATGGATTGTTTGGGTTAGTTGACATTTCCAAACGATATTACAAGTGCGCTAGTAGATCTCCTCGTGAGACACCTAAATGGTGCACCCTAAAATAGTAAAGCTAGATATGAGCACTAGAAACTTTGTAGGACTAAATATTACGTTAGTGTGGCTCCCACCCCCAGTAATGAAAGAATGTTAGGCAATTAAAAGAGCAAAGGTATGGAGCAAGGGGAGCCAAAATCAAAATAATGTTTTGTTCGAGTTTTCAGAGTAAAGCAGTACACATAAATAATTAGCGAGAGATAAGAAGAGAGTTAATAAAGCATTATGAGTAAGATGTGATACACATATATTAATGGTAGTTAAACAAATGATGACAATATTAAAAAGTTTACAGTCAAGTGAAGGAAAAGACAAAACCCTAATAATTTCCTTCTTCTACCCGCCGTCATTTGTTCCCCTCACCTCTCAAAATCTCTCAACCTAACCCTAATCAAACCTCACTAACCCTCATCCATGGCCTTCTCCGATGACTTCTCATGACCTCCTAATACATCAATGGCCTCCCTCGCGTTAATTTTGCCATCTCTAGGGACCTCTAGGGAGCAGGGCTAGTTGACTTGCATCTCTGGTTCCCCTCTCGACTAATTCAGGCCATTCCAATGTAATTTCGAGTAAGATCATCCTATATTGACTACAATTTTGAGGGTTTCTAAGCATGTCTCTTCACCTCTGTATGGTTCTTTTTGAAACCCTAATTTCTTTTCTAAACCTCTTACATCTGTACAGATCTAAGATGATTTAGGTTTGTTTCATGTGAGTTTTGCAATAACCTTAAGATTCTTTACCAGAGTCGTATGATTTTCAAGTAAGTTTCGTCTTTTCCTAAACTAGGGTTTCCATAATTTCTTTTTACAAATTGTTTGATGATTTTTTGTGTTTAATCTTCTGCTTCTCATATATTTTGACTGATTTTGTGAGTTTGCTACAACCTTAGCTTGCATATACTGAAAACCCTAATGTTTGGGTTTCTTAGTTTTGTTTCTACGTATTGGTACATCAGATTATGTTCTTTCTTTGGGTTCTTGTTATTTCTCGTGATTTTCTTGTCCTAATATGCTTATACTAAATTTCTTAGTTCAACCCTTTCACTGATTCTATATGCTTGTGTTCATCCTGACTATTCGTGTTAAGACCTGTAGCATTCTCCTTGAATTAGTGTCGTTCTAACTTTTTGTCTTGTTAAAGTTATGTGGAATCTTGACTATTCATGTTCTACCTTATTTTATATGCTAGGCATGCGAACTCTTTCATGACTTTCTCTTTGATTATTCTGAATTCCTTGTTTCTTGGTTTGATTTGAACATTTTCCCTTAACCTTTCGATTCTTAACTCTCTACTAGATTTGATTGAATTGCTTGCCTTAATTTTTTTTCCTTGCCTTGTTTATATTTTGCCGATTCTTACTGAATTGTTTCCTCAATCAAAACTTCTGTCTATTTACCCCTAATTACCTACTCTATACCTAAAACTTACTCGATTATTTTCTTTAAATAGTAAATATGCTTTTACCATTGATTTAATTGTCCCTTGATTAAGGGAATGAATTGCTGATTGACATGTGACTTCCCTGATTTGCTAATTAATTGATCTCTTACCTTATTTGTTAAGATTTTTGGTTACTATAGAAACCCCTCTTATTTTAAGTTCTGAACAACAACCATAGGTTCAAATATCACTTCTCCTTATACTTTAAAGTTCTCTTTCTTTTCTGCTACTTATACTCACTGATCTAGTCGGCTGACAGCCAAGGCTAGATATTGGAACTTATTTTCTTTATATTCTGCACCCTTTTCTGCAAGTTTTATGTCTCTATGTTATGTTTTTAAAATCCAAACCTATATGTTTCATTCTTGCACTAGTTCATCAATATTGAATTCAACTTGCATTCCTGCTTACTTCTTTGCTCAGCATGTTGACTCTGTCCTATTCAATGTGTACTTTATATTCTGCACTTTTTCCTACTTACTTTTTACCTAGCGTGTCCAAACCATATGTTTAATCCTATTCAAGACATGCCAACTATTATCTATGTCCTAACAACATACTGAATCTCTAAGATCCTAAGTGTTGCATGCAGTTTGTGACTATATGTTTCCACTATACCCTATCCGTGTACCCTAATGTGACTCTCATGTGCCACAATCCCTTTATCCCCATGTGAGATCTGTTAGTTAAGTGTTCTTTTTTGAATCTGGATATCTCTTATGACCAATTGATTGTCTGTTGTTTTGGTACTCTTCTTAAAATGTCTCATAGCACCAAGTTATTTCCTGTTTCTGAAAAACTTTGCTACATCTATAGTCATCTCTGTAGTATTTTTAAAACAAAACTATGTCAAGCACTCTTACTTTACTTCTAGGATATTATCTTATGCCCCTCTGATATGTGTACTACCTTGAGACCCTTGAGATATATCTGAACTCTTGCATGTCAGAGCTGGCCTTTCCACGCTGCACCTTAATCAGTTATTGTTTGAGAATATGTCTAGGTGTGAGCACTGCCCATGATCCTTGAGGTCCTTAGGGAACTCTAACATACCTAGACATGACATTATCTATGGAAATTTGGCACTTGAGACTATTGGAGGATTGTAAGTCATTTTGACCTACTGCGGGCTCCTTATAGATTAACTTATGTTCATTTATGTATTTTTATTTAATTTATTGATTTGCAATGATTATTGTAAACAACATTAGGGTGATTAGTGAAAAAAGGGTGGGTAGTTATATATATTGGGTAAATCAGGTAGATACCATGCCTATAGGGTTGTGTTAATTCAAATGTATTTGATACATTTGCTTTACTTCCACAATATTAGAAATCATGTCTATAGGATCTAAATGATATTAATAATAGAGATCATGATTATAGGGTTAAAATCAACTTTATAATTTGATATCATGCCTATAAACCGTAAAGTAATTGAAGTTCAGTTTTTACTACAACATGTAGTCAAACTCGCTTCCTTAGAAATTATGCCGATAAGGATCTGATTCAGCATTTAATAATTAGATTCCATGCCTATAGGAGTTAAAACCAGTTCTAATAGAAATCACTCCTACAGAACTTAAAACCAGAAAAATAGTTTAATTCATGTTTGTTTACTCTGAATTGGATTAGTCAATATATTTGTTACCTCTTTAATAAGGTTTTCAAACGCTATCTTAAGTTAATCTGTTAGAAAGCATGCCTATAGGATCTCAAGTTGTTGTTTTACAGTCTCACTGCATTCCTAATCAATATAGATAACATGCTTTTAGGGCATCACTGTTATGCGTTTAGGCAAGCCTCTAGGGCGATTAAAATTCTGTAACTATAAAATTGCACTTTGTTGTTTAAAAACAGCTCACATTCACAGGTCTAAGACTAGTAGGCAAGCTAAATAGGTCTTTGAAATTTGGCCTTAATTCATGCTGTATAATCTCTTCTCACCTAGATATCATGTTCCAGGATTTTCTCTAAAACACCTCACTGTTGTTTGAAGCCGTGCATTTACATGTTGTATTTGTGGAGGTGACTGTGAGCCTGTAATTTGTTCTCTTTAAATTCAGTCCTAATTGTTCTTTGTTGACGCCTAGACTTTTATCCTTTAAACCATAGGAAGGTCTATAACTGCCCAAAAGTAGAGGTCCTAAAATACCTCCACCGCCAAGAGGAAGGGACGGGTAGTGCACGCATAGGTCATTTTTTTTAAGGTTACTAGAACGCTTTAGGCTATGACAGTGGTTAGGGAATTGGGTAGTAAGGATATGATGACTATGTGCTAATGTCACTTGTAGGCCTCATTGAAGAGTGATTACTAGGCATTACGTGGGGTGATCCTGTAGGCTAACCAAACTAGGAGCTCTCTTTCCCAATTCACAATGTTAAAACTTTACTTTTCTATATGTATGCAACTTGTTCATGTCTTTTCCGTTTCTTCTCGTTACTTGATCCATACAATGTTCAAAGCATGCCCTTATCTGCAATTATGTGTTTAGACTATTTATTTGTTAAAAAACTAATTCATTAGTAAATGTTTGACCAGGACCCACTGTTGTGGACAAAGAGGGGTGCCTAACACCTTCCCCTAGAGCTTACTTCGACCCCTTACCCTAAATCTCTGATAATGCAAACTAGTATAAGATTTAATCACTCTAGGTGCCCTAACGAACCATAATCCGTTAGGTGGCGACTCTTCAAAACCCAAATTCCCAAAAGGAACTCCCCCCCCCCCCATGAATGTCAGAACCTAGACTTCTCTCTCCGCGGAGGGAAAAAAAAGGGGCGCGTCAGATATTATACGGTGGGATCGGGTTGCACACCGCAATAGGTGAAATAAGAGTGAATTGATATGGTGGAATAAGGGTAACTTATAATAGTGATATTATATGGTGGGATCGGATTGCGTGCCGCAACATATCTTGAATTTTGGTATACCCTATTTTGCAGTATTGGCTTCAGTTCCTTAATACGAGACACTGATAATCTGTATTTCTGGCTTTTAGTGTGTTTTGAGGATCGAGTTATTTTCATTGACTTATTATCTTGCCGTCATTTTCTGAGCTTTTTTCCTAATACTATTATTCCGCTGAATTGAGTTTCAAAATAAATTTACTACGTTCAATCATTACCTCCTTCCTTGCTTAGCTATTAGTAATATAGTGATTTAAAAAAAAGAATTAATATCATGCTACCTTCTGACTTCTAGGTTAAGACTTGCCGTATATTTTAGTATTTACTATTTCTAATAGTTGTTACATTTTACTTCAATTAATTTCTCAACTTAATATCCTTAACCTGTCCGAGGTTTTTATTTCACTTAAAATGAAATCTTTACTTTGTCTTAATTAATAAACCTTATATTAAATTCAATAGCTTATTCGATGTTTTATTTTATTTTGAAATGTTATTCTTATTCATTTAAATAATTTCTAAAATAAAACCATCTTTCTCAATGATTTCCTACTTGGTCTTGAAACCGTACTATTACTTTATGATATATAAGTAAAAATCTCTTGGATACCTTAATTAGCATGTGACACGGATAATGTATACTGAGTAGCACGTACATTTTGTCTTGCAAAGTGAGATGAAAATAAGTGAACACAAGGTGCCATGTGTGTGAAAAGTTTGGAAGTTATGATTATGATATGAGATTATGAGGATTTGTATTTTTTGAATTGTGTATTAGAAACGATTCAATTTGTTGAGTTAACATTGTTTTCCTTACTTGCACTCATTTATGCTTAATCTCGACCCCAACTATGTTGTTGTTTAGTTACATTGTTAATTCTCGTTATCGTTCGTGTTTTCCTCTTATCGTTACTACTGTTTGCAATTTGATATCCTTCTGCTATTGGTATGAGTCTAATAGTCCTCTCTTGTTAGATTTAAGGAATATTCTGCAAGTTATATATTTGGTAGTGTCTTGACATGGCATCATTACTAGACTACCAAGGTTAGGCTTGATACTTATTGCGTACCATCGTGGTGTACTCATACTACACTTATGCACATATTTTTGTGCAAAACCAGGTACTTCGGATCGGGTTGGTTTTGAGACTTATACTTGATCTGGTTGGAGACTTCAAGGTACACCTACTGGGCGTTCTCAGGCACCGAAGTCACCGTCTATTGTATTTATTTTCATTATTTCCTTTTTTCTTGAGATAGTGATGTATTCATTGTGTATAACTACTCCTAGAAAGGCTTATGACTTGTACTACCGGTTTTGGGATTGTAAATTGTACAGAGATTTCTATTTCAAAATCGTTCGATGTTACAAAATATTGTCGTTATTCCTGTTAATGTTAGGATTACCTAGTTTTGAAATGTTATCCTTATTAATTTAAATAATTTCTAAAATAAAACCATCTTTCTCAATGATTTCCTACTTGGTCTTGAAACCGTACTATTACTTTATGATATATAAGTAAAAATCTCTTGGATACCTTAATTAGCATGTGACACGGATAATGTATACTGAGTAGCACGTACATTTTGTCGTGCAAAGTGAGATGAAAATAAGTGAACACAAGGTGCCATGTGTGTTAAAAGTTTGGAAGTTGTGATTATGATATGAGATTATA
Organism: Nicotiana glauca; assembly: GCA_026770625.1. NCBI lineage: Eukaryota > Viridiplantae > Streptophyta > Magnoliopsida > Solanales > Solanaceae > Nicotiana > Nicotiana glauca. The sequence continues at coordinate 89,959 of MU759588.1, read as the reverse complement.
AGGATTTGTATTTTTTGAATTGTGTATTAGAAACGATTCAATTGGTTGAGTTAACATTGTTTTCCTTACTTGCACTCATTTATGCTTAATCTCGACCCCAACTATGTTGTTGTTTAGTTACATTGTTAATTCTCGTTATCGTTCGTGTTTTCCTCTTATCGTTACTACTGTTTGCAATTTGATATCCTTCTGCTATTGGTATGAGTCTAATAGTCCTCTCTTGTTAGATTTAAGGCATATTCTGCAAGTTATATATTCGGTAGTGTCTTGACATGGCCTCATCACTACACTACCAAGGTTAGGCTTGATACTTACTGCGTACCACTGTGGTGTACTCATACTACACTTATGCACATCTTTTTGTGCAAAACCAAGTACTTCGGATAGGGTTGGTTTTGAGACTTATACTTGATCTGGTTGGAGACTTCAAGGTACACCTACTGGGCGTTCTCAGGCACCGAAGTCACCGTCTATTGTATTTATTTTCATTATTTCCTTTTTATCGAGACAGTTATGTATTCATTGTGTATAACTGCCCCTAGAAAGGCTTATGGCTTGTACTACCGGTTTTTGGGATTGTAAATTGTACAAAGATTTCTATTTCTAAATCGTTCGATGTTACAAAATATTGTCGTTATTCCTGTTAATATTAGGAATACCTAGTTTTAGAGAATAGGTATCATCATGACTCCTTCAAAATATTGTCATAATAAATAATTTAATTTTTCGACCGAAACTGTCACAGAATGTGAGAATATTTAAAAATAATTCATAATTTTAGAATTTCCAACCGAATCAGTCACAAATCAAGGAATTTTTAGGTAATAATTGCGACTGAATGGGTCTGAAATCAACCCCATTTTTGGAAAACATTTAGCAAATTATGTTATTTTTTCAACTACACCACCTGTCAAATATAACAACTAACAAATCAAACAGCTACTTCATCATCAACCAATCAAACATCTAATATCACAACAAACCAAACAAAACACTTAATATCACAACCAAATAACATTCAGTTATCGAAATAGTAACTCACATTAATATTTTTAACATACTAACCAAATTATAATCATGTCTAAAATATAACATCCACATTCAAGTCTAAAATATAACATGATTATTCAAGTATAAAACATAAATATTCCAAGACAAGTCTATATATTACAACCACGTCGTAACATACTGTCACGACCAAAAATTCCCACCTTCAGGATCACGATGGTGCCTAACATTTCACTTGCTAGACAAGCCAACGTTAGAGAACCTTTAAGCGAATTTTATTCAATTTTAGTAGGTAAAGTCAATTAAGCCAAATAGAAACTAAAACTAAGTGTGGATAAAATAAAAGCCCATAATATCTAATACAATCTATATATGGAGTCACAATTCACGCGCTTCTAAAATATCTACACACAGGGTCTGAAATAAATACAACTGTCTCGAACGAAAAGAATAGTAAAACAGGGGGAAATAGAAAAGGACTTCAAGGTTTGAGGACGGCAGCACATCCACTTTGAGTCTCCAATGAGGAAATCCAAGCTGTTACGCCTCACGAACATCTGGGCCAGTACCAAAGTCTGCACAAAAAATGTAATGTGTAGTATGAGTACAACCGATCCCATGTACTCTGTAAGTGTCGAGCCTAACCTCGAAGAAATAATGACGAGATTATGACAAGGCACCCACGTAAATAACATGTTTTTTATATAACAATATACGTACAAGATATTAACAAATAAAGACTAAACATATACTATTGGGAGGGGACACAAGATACAATAATTAAAAAAGAAATGGTAACCAGACCAGACAATATGCCTTTAATCAGTAAAAATGAATAAACACGATGAACAAAACTACAGGGCATCACCCTTCATGCTTTCACTCTCAACCTAACAATGAAACAATAATATAACACGACATCACCCTTCGTGTTTTAAAATTTGATTTAAGTTTACTTCGGTCAACATTTTGAGTAAATGGATCCAGACTCGTATTTTGACAGTCCTGGAGGGTCCATAGTAAAATATGGGACTTGGGCGTATGCCCGAAAGTGAATTCGGAGGTCCCTAGCCCGACAAATGATTTTTTGACGAAAATTGTTAAATTGAAAATACAATGGTTTTTTGAAATTGAATAATGTTTGATCTTGTTGGAATCTGGCCCGTATTGAGGTTTCGGAGCCCGGTAGAGGTTTAATATGGTAATTAAGTCATGTATGTAAAATATGGTGATAAATGGGACTTATATGACGTGATTCGGACGTCCGGTTGTGAAAATAGAAATTTCATGTGTTCTAAAGTATTTCATGTGTTTTGGTGTTAAATCTGTAGTTTTGGATGTTATTTTTGCGATTTGATCGCACGAGCAAGTCTGTATGATCTTTATAGACTTGTGTGCATGTTTTGTTTGGAGCCCCGAGTGCTCGAGTGAGTTTCGGATAAGCTATAAGATGTTTTAAACTTAGAAATTTCTAATGTTTTGTTGTTGCAAGTGCAAAGGTATTTTTTGCTTTGCGATGGCAAAGAAACTCCCGCGATTGTGAGGGGTAAATTTTTCTAAGGGAGCAATCCTTCTATGCGAATATGAGGCACCGGTCGCGAATGCGATGTCTTGAGGGCATTGTCCTTTGCGAACGCGACCAGGATATTTCGAGCGCGAAGCATGGGAACTGGGGGAGGGGTAAGATACTCTACACGAACGCGGCAAGTGGCTCATGAACGTGAAGATTGGGGGTGATATACCTTTGCGAATGCGTAGGGTGTCTCACGAAGCGAAGGTTAACAGGACCACAGCTTTACGAACGCGGCAGACCTCTCGCGAACACGATTAAGGTCTGTCCAGTGTTTTAAAAAATAGAACCAAAGACGTGATTCGAACAAAATTTCATATTTTCTTCCATAGAACTCGACCTTGGGTGATTTTTGAAGTGGGGATTCAATACCGAATCATAGGTTCGTGTTCTAAAACTAATTCCTTTCAATTTCCATCACCACCCATTAGATTTCTAGGCCTAAATCTTGTTCTTTAGGGTAGAAATTAGGGATTTTGGAAGAATTGGTGATTTTACAATATTGGGAATTTAGACCTCGATTTTGGGTCAGATTCTAAAAACTAATTGCATATTTAGACTCGTGGGTGAAGGGGTTTTATCCGAACCTTGAGTTAATTGTGGCTAGATACGAGTGGATTGGAGGTGGAATCTAGGGGAAAAGCAGTATTTGAGGCTTGAGTTTGGCCGTGGAATCTAGTTGAGTGTTGTGGCTAACCTTAGTTTGAGCTAATAGGTGTTGTTGCCTTATTTTCTATGTGTTTAGTTGTTTAGTACGACATATAGGTGAGGTGACAAGTATCTACGCATTTTTGTTGGGTCCTAGCATGTGAGTGAGTCTTATACTTGTTACCGTTGTATTTCTTTATACGTACTATTCATGCTTTAACAGGTTAAATCTTAATTTTAAACAAGTTTTATTATATTTTTCCCTATTTTGGATATTCGTTGAGTATTGAATCAAGTTGAAATTTATATTGTGAAGTTAAATGATGAAATGCGGTTGTTTATTTATGATTCCCTTACCGGGTTGTTTTTGTTTCTGTTATCTGGGTGAGAAGAGTGTAAAGCACGAAGGGTGATGTCTTGCAATATTTTGTGAGTGAGTGATAAAGCACGAAGGGTGATGTCATGCAATACTTGAGTGTTAATGCACGAACGGTGATTCCGTGCCGCATTCTGATATTGATAATGCACGAAGGGTGATGTCGTGTTGTGTTCTGAGAGAGCTAATGTATGAAGGGTGATGGCATGCCATTTCTATTTTTTCTTATGGTAAGGACGAGGGTAAATGCACGAAGGGTGATGTCGTGCACATGTTTATTATATTATTATTTTCATTGGTTCAAGCATGACATTTACTAAATTTCAGTACTGTATTATTTTCAGAACTTGAGATTCCCCTCGGCATTTTTCCCCTTCCCTTTATTATTTGTTAAATTTCCTTTATTGTTATTTCTTCGTATATGATTTAACTACATAGGTCCATGTGATATTTCGTGTCCTTGCCTTGTCACTACTTCACCGGTTAGGCTCGGAATTACCAGTCCATGGGGTTGGTTGTCTGATACTACACTCTGCACTTTCTATGCAGATTTCGGAATTAGACCACGTGATTAGAGTTGGGTGCTGCCTTTAGTCCATTAGGAGACCCAAGGTAGATCTTCTGGCATTCACAGAACGTGGAGTCCCTTTCCCTCTATCTTAGTTTTTCCTGTTTTCTTTCATTTCGGAAACAAATGTATTTCCTTTAAACTAGTTTTTGTTGAAATTCCTAGATGTTTGTGGATTGTGATACCAAATATTTTAAGTAGTCGTGTGTTAGTGTTTTGAATTGTTATAAAAATTTTGGACTTCTTAATTTTTTAGTTTAAATTAATATTAATTACTGTTTTGTTAGTAATTAGCTGTTAGAATTATATCTGTTGGCTTGCCAAATATTCTAAGAGTTAGGTGCCATCACGATCTTGACGGTGGGAAATACGGTCGTGACAAGTTTTTATCAGATTACTAGGTTGCCTAGGTCTCACAATTCATGAAAAAACTAGGTAGAGTCTGAGAGATGGTACAGAGACGTTTGTGCTTATCCACTAGAAGCTACGGAGTATAGGAATAACTTCAAATCTATACTTCTCTATCGTGCGATTTGATTTCTCAATGTGAATTGGACTTCTACTTTGTTCTTTCGTAGATGGAGAGAACACATGCCGCTTCATCAGCTAATCAGCAGCTCGAGCCCCCGGTGGTAACTCCTATGAGGGGCAGAGGACGAGGCAAAAGTTGTGCTAGAGGCCGAGGCAGGGGCAGGGCTTAGCCCAGAGCTTGAGCAGCAACACCAGTGGCGGAGACTCAAGTTTTGTTTGATGATGAGGTTTCGATCAGACCATTCCATCGGGGCCAGCTCAAGTTCTGAAGGGGTTCATCGCTACCCTGGTACATCAGGATGCTTTGGTCCGTCTAATGGGCCTTATGGAGATAGTTACTTAGGCCGGCATACTTCTTGTAGTGCTAGCCGTGTCTCAGGAAGGGGGAGGAGTGTAGACTCCCGCTACTCACACTCCAAAGAAGATGGCTCCTCAGTTCCAGACTCCATTAGCTTAACCAGTTTGGGTAGTTTTGCGGGGTGTTGTAGACAAGACCGGTGATGGATCGGCTATGTTTTCTGATACCTTGTGGAGATTGGATAGGTTTACCATGATTTTAACCACTACCTATGCTGGTACATCTTCAGAGGATCTCCAAGACTATCTTGATAGTTGTCATGAGGTTTTACGTAACATGGGGATAGTGGAGACCAATAAGGTTGACTTTTCTACTTTTTGTCTATCAGTTTCTGCCAAAAAAATGGTGGAGGGGGTTTTATTTGGCCATACCAGCTGGGTCGCCTGCTTTGATTTGGGATAAGTTCTCTCAATTATTTCTCGAGAAGTTCCTTCTAGTCACTCAGAGAGAGGACTACCGCAGGCGGTTCGAGTATCTTTAATATGGTGCCATGACTATCACTCATTACGAGACTAGATTTGTTGATTTGGCTCATCATGCTCTTCTTATGCTCCCATAGAGAGATAGGGTGAAGAGGTTTATTGCGGGAATTGCTCAGCCTATCAGATTGCAGATGGCTAAGGGGACAGGGTGTGATATTTCTTTTCAGGATGCAACAATTGTGGCCAAATGAGTTGAGATGGTTTTAGCTTAGGGGATTGGTTAGGTATCTGACAAGAGGCTTCATCATTCATGTAGGTTAAGTGATGTCTTGTCTAGAGGCAAGGATTCTTTTGGTAGAGGCGATTCTCCCAAGTTGTTTCATTCAGCACTTTAGGCCTCTCATGATGCTTTAGGTGGTCCTGGCCCTCATATGCAGTATTCTGATTAGCTACCCTACAATTCAGCAATAGCTCCTATCAGTGTACTTTCGCTCAAGAGTTTCCAGGGTGGTTATTAAGGCCGTCAGGGTCAATAGTCTATGCAGCCGAGGTCTTGTTACACTTTTGGCGATTCGAGGCACATTGCTAAATTTTGTCCTCAAGCATCGAGCAGTTATCATCATCAGGGTCCTCGTTCAATAGTTTCAACATCGGGTGTTCCATCGCTCGCTCAGCCAGCTAGAGGTAGGGGTCAGACAGCTAGAGGTAGAGGTCGAGGTATTAGATGTGGAGGACCGGTCGCTAGAGGTGGATCTTATTCAGTAGAAGGTCGTCCCAGGGATGTAGTTCAGAGTGGTAGCGCCCAACCCCGATGTTATGCTTTCCTAGCCAGGCTTGATGCTGAGATATTCAATGCCGTTATCACAAGTACGGTTTCAGTGTGCAATAGAGATGCTTCAGTTCTATTTGATCCGGGGCATGCATACTCCTATGTGTCATCTTACTTTGCCTTGTATTTGGTTATGCCCCGTGATTCTTTGAGTGCTCATGTATATGTGTACACACCGGTAGGTGATACTATTGTTATAGATCGTGTTTATCGCTCGTGTGTGGTTATTATTGGGGATCTCAAGACTAGTGTAAATATCCTACTTCTTGATATGGTTGACTTCGATATTATTTAGGGATGGATTGGATTTCACCCTATCATGCTATACTGGACCGTCACGCCAAGACCGTGACCTTAGCCTTGCCAAGATTGCCTCGATTATAGTAGAGAGGAACTCCTAGTCATTCTACCAGCAGGGTTATTTCTTATATGAAGGATCGACGTATGGTCGAGAAGGGGTGCTTGGCTTATTTGGCACCGGGCACTCAGCCCATTTTTATTTTTCCATACCATATGGCCCCGCCGGAGTTGAATGAATTGAATAAGCAATTGCAAGACTTGCTTGATAAGGGCTCTATTAGGCCCAGTGTCTCAATTTGGGGTGAGCCGGTGTTGTTTGTAAAAAAAAATGTATGGATTGATGAGGATGTACATAGAATATGGGCATTATGCGTTTCTAGTGATGTCATTTGGGTTGACAAATGCCCTGGCAACATTTATGGATTTGATGAATCGAGTGTTCAATCCCTATCTGGATTCATTTGCAATTGTTTTCATTGATGATATCTTATTCTACTCCCACAGTCAAGATGGGCACGAGCAATATCTTTGTATTGTTCTTCAGACTCTGAAAGATAGCCAATTGTATGCCAAGTTTTCAAAATATGAGTTTTGGTTGAGTTCAGTTACATTTTTGGGTGACATTGTATCAGTAGAGGGTATTCAGGTGGATCCTAAAAATATTAAGGCAATCAAGGATTGTCCTAGACACACATTAGCTACATAGATCCGGAGTTTCTTAGGCTTGGCAGGTTATTACCGTCGGTTTATGGAGGGGTTTCCATCTATAGCAGCCCCAATGACCAGGTTGACCCAGAAGGTTGCCCCTTTCAGGTGGTTAGACGAGTGTGAGGTGAGCTTTCAGAAGCTCAAGACAGCCTTGACTAGGGCACTGGTGCTGGTATTGCCTACGTGTTTAGGGCCCTATACAGTATATTGTGGCGTGTCTCGTATTGGTCTTGGTGAATTATTGATGCACGGTGGAAATTTCATTGCATATGCTTTGCGATATTTGAATATCCGTGAGAAGAACTATCTAGTTCATGATTTGGAGCTAGCAGCCATAGTTCATGCGTTAAAGATTTGGATGCACTATCTATATGGTGTGTCGTGTAAGGTATTCATGGATCACAAGAGTTTGCAGTATTTATTCCACCATAAGGAGCTAAATTTGAGGCAGAGGAGGTGGTTGGAGCAATTGAAAGATTATTATATCACCCTCTTCTATTATCCAAGGGAGGCCAATATGGTGGCCGATGCTTTGAGTAGGAAGTCGTCTAGTATGGGCAGCCTTGCGTATATTCCAGTCGGTGAGAGACCGCTTGCTTAAGATGTTCACGAGTTGGCTAATAAGTTCGTGAGGTTGGATGTTTCTAAGCCCAGACGTGTTCTAGCTTGTACAGTCGCTGGGCCTTCTTTGTTTGAGCGTATCAGGGAGCGGCAGTATGATGATTCTCATTTGCTTGTCCTTAGGGACACAGTGCGGCACGGAGATGCCAAACAGGTTAAAGTTGGATATGATGGAGTTTTGAGGATGCAGGGTCGTGTTTGCCTAATGTAGATGGGCTTCGTGAGCTGATTCTAGAGGAGGCCCATAGTTCCCGGTATTCTATTCATCTGGGCACTGCTAAGATGTATGAGTACTTGCATTAGCATTAATGGTGGAGGAGGATGAAGAACGCTATTGTTGCATATGTGGCTCGGTATCTGAATTGGCAGAAAGTAAAGTACGAGCATCAGAGACCTGGTGGTTTTCTTCAGAAGATTGAGATTCCTGAGTGGAAGTGGGAGCTTATCACTATGGACTTCGTTGCTGGACTCCCAAAGACTCAGAGGAAGTTTGACGCAGTATGGGTTATTGTGGATAGGCTGACTAAGTCAACACATTTCATTCATGTGGAAGTTTCCTATTCTTCGGAGCGGTTGGCAGAGATCTATATTCGTAAGATCGTCCGTCTCTTTGGTGAACCCGTGTCTATCATTTCTGACAGAGGTACACAGTTTACCCTGCATTTCTAGAGGGAATTACAATGTGATTTGGGTACACAGATTGAGTTGAGCAAAACATTTCATCCTCACACGGACGGACAGTCCGAGTATACTATTCAGTTTTGGAGGATATGCTCCGCATTGTGTTATGCATTTTGGAGGTTCTTAGGATCAGTTCCTGTCGTTAGCGGAGTTTGCCTACAACAACATCTATCAGTCGAGCATCTAGATGGCTCCTTATGAGGCATTATATGGTAGGTGGCATCGATCGCCGGTTGGGTGGTTTGAGCCGGGGGCGGCTTGGTTATTGGGTACAGATATAGTACAGGATGCCTTGAATAAGGTTAAGATCATTCAAGATAGGCTTCGTACAGCTCAGTCCATGCCAAAGAGTTATGCTGACCGTAAGGTTCATCATGTGGCATTCATGGTCGAGAGAGATTGTTGCTTCGTGTGTCGCCCATGAAGAGCGTGATGAGATTTAGGAAGAAGGGAAAGTTAAGCCCTAGGTTCATCGGGCCTTTTGAGATTGTTGATCGAGTGGGAGAGGTGGCATGAAAACGTGCGTTGCCACTAAGCTTAGATTTCACCACTGTCCAGATGGATAAGTATTTGACCTACGAGGAGGAGCCGGTAGCTATTCTGCACTGGTAGGTTCGTCAGTTGAGATCAAAGAGTTATCATTCGGTTCATGTGCAGTGGAGAGGTCAGCCTGTTGAGGAAGCTATCTAGGAGTCCGAATCCGATGTGCGGAGAAGACATCCCCATCTTTTACCTAGCTCGGGTACTTTCCTATGTCCGTTCGAGGACGAAGGAATGTCTCAGAGGTGGAGAATGTGATGACCCAAACGGTCATCTCATGTTTAAGAACCCCATTCGGTGTTTTGAGGCCTTCAAAACCTTATTTTCTTCCTCCTCAATTTGCGTTCATAGTCCGAACGCATTTTCGGAAATCCTTTATGTGAAATTTGATAAAAATACTGAGTTTTGCCTTTAAAAATTAATTTAACTTGATTTTGATCAATATTTTCAGTAAACGGACCCGGACATGTATTTTGATAGTCTCGCAGGGTCCGTAGTAAAATATGGGACTTGGGGGTATGCCCGGAATTGATTTCCAAGGTCCCTAGCCCGAGAAACGAATTTTTGAAGAAAATTGTTAAATTAAAAATATAATGGTTTTTGAAAATTGAATAATGTTTGATCTTGTTGGAATCGGGCCTGTATTTTAGTTCTGGAGCCCGGTACCGGTTTAATATGGTATTTAAGTCATGTATGTGAAATTTGGTCAGAAACGGGGCTAATTTGACATGATTCGTACGTCCGATTGTGAAAGTAGAAATTTCAAGTGTTCTTAAGGATTTCATGTGTCTTGGTATTAAAACCGTAGTTTTAGATATTATTTTGGCGATTTGATCAAATGAGCAAGCCCGTATGATATTTTTAGACTTGTGTGCATATTTGGTTTGGAGCCACGAGGGCTCGGGTGAGTTTCAGATAGGCTACAGGATGTTTTAACCTTAGAAATGTTTGTTGTTTTTTTGTTGTTGTTGGATCGGTATTTTGTGCTTCGGGATCGCGAAGCAACTCCCATGATCATGAAGGGTAAATTTGTCTTAGGGAGCAATCCTTCTACGGGAACGCGAGGCATCGTTCATGAATGCGAAGCATTGGTGGCATTACCCTTCGAGAACGCGACCAGGCTATTGCGAATGCGAAGCATGGGAACTGGGGGAGGGGAAAGATACTCTACGCGAACGCGACAAGTGGGTCGCAAATGCGAAGGTTGGGGGGATATACCTTCGCGAATGCGTAGGGTGTCTCTCAAATGCGAAGATTACTAGGACCGCAGCTTCGCGAACGCGACAGACCTCTCGCAAACGCGATTAAGATCTGTCCAATGTTTTAAAAACAGAACCAAAGACGGGATTAGACCAAAATTTCATATTTTCTTCGATAGAACTCGACCTTGGGTGATTTTTGAAGTGGGGATTCAACACCTAATCATAGGTCCGTGCTCTAAAACTCATTCCTTTCTAATTACATCAACACCCATTAGTTTTTCAGGCCTAAATCGTGTTCTTTAAGGGTAGAAATTTGGAATTTGGGGATAATTGGGAATTTTACCAAATGGGGAACTTATACCAGAATTTGGGATCAGATTCCAAAACTAATTGTATATTTGGGCTAGTGGGTGATTGGGTGAAGGGGTTTTTCTCCAAAGCTCGAGTTTTTACCAAGCGGGCCCGGGGTCAATTTTTGACTTTCTTTGAGGAAAATTCGGGAAAGCTAAATTTAAGCATTGTACTTGATTCCTTTAGCAATAATTGATGATATTGAGTTAATTGTGGCTACATACGAGTAAATTAGAGGTGGAATCTATAGGAAAAGCGGTATTTGAGGTTTGAGTTTGGCTGTGGAATGGATGTAAGTGTTGTGGCTAATTTTAGCTTGAGGGATTAAGTGTTGTTGACTTATTTGTTATGTGTTTAGTTGTTGAGTATGATGTATAGGTGAGGTGGCGAGTATCTATACGTTTTTGTTGGGTCATAGCATGAGAGTGAGTCTTATACTTGTTACTGTTGTATTCCTTTATACGTACTATTCATGCTTTAACTGGTTAAATCATCATGTTAAACAAGTTTTATTATGTTTTTCCCTATTTTGGATATTGGTTGAGTATTGACTCAAGTTGAGATTTATATTGTGAAGTTAAATGATGAAACGAGGTTGTTTATTTTTTATTCCCTTCCCAGTTTGTTTTTGTTTCTGTTGTCTGGGTGAGGAAGAGTGTAAAGCATGAAGGGTGATGCCGTGCAATTTTTTTTGAGTAAGTTATAAAGCACGAAAGGTGATGTCGTGCCATATTTTATGAGTGTTAATGCACGAAGGGTGATGTCGGCTGCATTCTGATATTAATAATTCACGAAGGGTGATGTCGTTCCATGTTATGAGAGAGTTAATGCACGAAGGGTGATGTCGTGCCGCTTTTGTTGTTTCTTATGGTAAGGACGAGAGTAAAAGCACGAAGGGTGATGTCGTGCACATGTTTGTTGTGTTATTATTTCCATTGGTTCAAGCATGACAATTACTGAGTTTCTGTATTGTATTATTTTCAGAACTTGATACTCCCATCAGCAGTTCCCCCTTCCCGTTATTATCTATTAAATTTCTATTATTGTTATGTTTTTGTATATGATTTAACTGTACAGGATCATGTTATTTGTCGTGTCCTAGCCTCACACTACTTTGCCGAGGTTAGGCACAACACTTACCAGTACATGGGGTCGGTTGTACTGACACTACACTCTGCACTTTTAGTGCATATTTCGGTGTCGGACCTCATCATTAGAGTTGGGTTGCTGCCTTCAGTCCATCAGGAGACCCAAGGAAGAAGTACTGGCGTTCGCAGACCCTTGAGTCCCCTTCCCTCTATCTTAGTGTTTCCTATTTTCTTTCATTCTAAGAACAGATGTATATTCTTTAAACAAGCATTTTTAGAAATTCTTAAACGTTTATGGGTTGTGACACCAGATCATTTGGGTAGTCGTGTGTTAGTGTTTTGAACTGTTATAAAATTTCCGCACTTCTTAATTGTTTAGTTTAAATTATTATTAATACTGTTTTAATTAGTAATTAGAATGTTAGAATTGTATTTATTGGCTTGCCTAGCATTCTAAGAGTTAGGCGTCATCATGATCCTGACGGTGGGAAATCTGGGTCGTAACACCTTCGTGCATTAAATCTCAAAATATGGCACGACAGCACCCTTCGTGCATTAATTCTCACAATATGGTGCTACATCACCCTTCGCGCATTAACACTCATATACGGCACATCATCACCCTTCGTGCATTAACACTCTCCCTTACCATATAAGAATGAACAAGTAACAACAAGGAGGTAGAATAAACAAGAACAAGCCTTACGTCAACAATGGTTCCACAATTCCAATCTCTACTTTAGAAACAATACTCGGTTACCATAAAATCACATAAACGCGGTAAGAACGATCAATTTAATAAGTAACTAGTCTAAGCATGGGTAACATGATCAAAGTATGCAATAAATTACAAGGAACAAGTCCCACCCACATACTTTAGCCCAACAACAACGAATAAGTACTCGTCACCTCACATATACGTTGTGCCCAACATCTATACATGTAGCAAACAGATAAAAAAAGTCCTAATTCCTCAAGTCAAGGTTAACCACGACACTTACCTCGCTCCAAAGATCAACTCAAAACTCAACCACAGCTTTGCCTTTCAAACAAGTTTCCGAACAACCAAAATCTAGCAAATTACCAACCAAACGATTCAAAATAAGCCTTACGAACTACCCACGATTGCAAAATATTCAATTTCGGCCATTATTGAAAAAGTCAACAAAAGAAAACTCCCGGCCCACTTTGTCCAAACGCAAAATTAGGAAGAAAATCCGATTACTTTCATCCCGAGCCCGGTTATACAATTTCTTTTAAAATCCGACCTCAATTTGAGGTCAAAATCCAATTTTACAAAAAAACCCTAATTCTATCCAAACCTAGAATTTCCACCATGAAAATAATAGATTTAAGGTTAAAACATTATGAAATGTAATGAAAGGTTGAAAACAAATTGGTTATAATCACTTTTCAATGATTTGGGGAAGAAGGGTTCTTGGGAAAATCGTGTCTAGGGTTTTCTTGTTTTAAAAATTTGAAGAGTGAGAGAAAATTCCGCTTTCAGCTACTTGACCAGTTGCGATGTCACAATTATGACCTGGGGTTCGCAATTGCGACCTGGGGTTCGTAATTGCGAACCAGCAAATTCGAACTTCTCTTTGTAAATGTGAAGTCTCACAGCTTCTTCTATCATCGCATTTGAGATGACTTGTTTGCAATTGCAAACAATGGTTTCCTCGCAATTGCGACAAATTGATTCGCAAATGCAAACTCAATGCTGACCCACCCCTCTTAGCAATTGCGAAGTATTGATCGCAAATGCAAACCATGTGGTGCCCAGCTACTCTTCACAATCGTGAGGAATAGCTCACAATTGCAAGATCTGAGGCATGCACAAGAACTGAAATACAGCAGCACTTTCCTAAGTCCAAAACACACTATCTAGCCTATTTGAAACTCATCTGAGCCCTTGGGGATCCAAACATAACGCACATACACGTTCAAAAATATCATACAAATGCTCGCGCGATCAAATTGCTAAAATAACAACAAGAACTACGAATTCAACACCAAATCAAATGAAATTTTCAAGAAAGCTCATGAACTTCTATTTTAACAACCGAATGTCAAACCAACTATGTTTCTTACCAAATTCAACTACCGAGTCACAAATACAGTAATGGACCTATAGCGGATTTCGAAACCAAAATATGGACCCGATATCAATCAAGTCAAACATTTGTCAAACTTTCAAAGTCATTACGCATTTATACTTTTAAATTTTAATAAAATGCGATAACTCGAGCTAGGGACTTCCGAATTTGATTTCGGGCATACGCCCAAGTTCCAAATCACCATACGGACTTAGCGGGACCGTCAAAATACGGATCCGGGTTCATTTACTTAAAAACATTGACCGAAGTCAATTCAAATGAATTTTAAGACAAAAAAATTTAATATTTTTATCATTTTTTAACATAAATGCTTTTCGGAAAATATCCTGATTGCCTAAGCAAATCGAGGAGGGCTAAAATGACATATTTGGGGAACTGGTGCCACGTGTCAAATGACGTGGCATGCCAAGTCAAATGGAAGATCCAATGGGATCATGCCACGTGTCAAAATGACAAGGCATGCCAAGTCACACTAAAAGGCGAACGAAATCGCGCCACGTGTGCAAGTGACATGTTCTGGCCAATCAAATGCGGCCATGTCGCACTTCAATTTGATTGGTCGGAAAGAGTTTGTTCCTATCATAACTCTTCCTTTCCACAACTATAATAGGGGTCTTCATAATTCAGAAAAGGACCAAAAGTTATAACAAGAAGCAAGAGAGAGCTTGTGGATCAAACACCGCAAATTCCTCCACAAGTTTCAAGCTTCAAGCAATCAAGTTCAAGTTCAAGAAATAAAGTTCAAGCTCAAGAACGAAGAACGAATCAAGATCAAGCTCAAGCTCAAGCTCAAGAACAAGATCATCGTTCGTGGCAACAAACATAGATTCAAGATCAAGCTCAAAGGCCCTTGAATTTATACTAGAAAAGTAGAATAAGAGGAATCATAAAGATTGTAACACTCAAATATTTGAAATCAAATACTACGATTGTTGCAATATTTTCGATCTTGATTTTAATTTTCTCGTCCGCAAATTTATTGTCTACAAATTCTGGCACGCCCAGTGGGACAATCTCTACCTCTCATCTCAACTTTTCAATCACCAAATTCCAAGAACTTTGAAATGGCTTCAAAGAAAATCAACTCCGATTCAATTTCAACCAAGGCTGCTAACTCCAGGTTCTATGTTGCTGTGGAAAGCATCCTCGATGTTACCTTCGGAAGCTTTGGACCGGTTACGAGGAGCAAAGCAAGCTCTTTAGGACGACAAGCATCCCAAGTTTCGTCCGTATCAACCCCTATTTTCGGATCTTCATCCTCAAAAGGAGCAAGATCTGCCACAAACGCATCTGAAGGAGGAAGCGATGTTGCTGAAAAGATCAAGAAAACTCTTGCTCTGCTTGACCTCTCCGGATCCAAGCACTCTGCTATGAAGGAAGATGACGATGCTTCAAGTGATGGATCCTCCCCACTTACACCACGTAGCGTGAGCAAATCAAGGATCAATCTGTGTGAAAATCCATGCTACTTTCCGTCGTCCACGACAATCATGCCAGCCATGGTAACAAATGCTTCATCTATGGAGGAGCAGTTGGAAAACTTGACAGAGGCAATCGCTGGCTTGACCAAATACATGCAAAATCAAGAAGCCAGAATTGACAAGCTAACAGATAGGGTGGGAATTCTGATGGAAGAAGAATCCACCCATGCACCTGGCAAGCTCCTATAGGTTCTAGAGAGCGACTCTCCCCCCTGACAAGCAGCATCCACTAAGGCTATCCCTGTCTCATCTAAAGGGATGATTTCAATCGATCAATTGAAGGAGTTCATTGAAGGAACCATTAAGAACAAATATGAAGTTGCTGCCAAATCCTCCCTTACACATGCAAAGCCGTATACTGCAAGGATCGATATGTTGAAGATGCTTGTTGGCTATCAACCTCCAAAGTTTCAACAGTTTGATGGTAAAGGTAACCCAAAGAAACATGTGGCGCACTTTGGTGAGACATGCAACAATGCTGGGACTTATGAAGACTACCTCGTCAAGCAGTTTGTCCACTCATTAAAAAGAATTGTTTTTGATTGGTACACGGACCTCGAGGCTGGATCTATCGATAGTTGGGATCAACTAGAGCAAGAGTTCCTCAATTGCTTTTATAGCACAAGATGCACTGTGAGTATGATAGAGCTCACAAGTACTCGTCAAAGAAAGGGGGAACAAGTAATCGACTTTATCAATCGTTGGAGGAATGCAAGCCTCAACTGCAAAGACAGGCTTAGTGAAGCTTCGGGCATAGAGATGTGCATCCAAGGCATGCATTGGGGGTTGCGCTACATCTTGCAAGGTATCAAGCCTAGCACATTTGAAGAACTTGCAACTCGTGCCCATGACATGGAATTGAGCATGGCCTCTGCTGGAAATGAAAGGCTGCCCATCTATGAACCTCGCAAAGCGAATGAAAAGCAAGAAGTCAGGAAGTGGGGCAAGTTCGTACCCAAATCTGAAAGCAAAGAAGCTATGAATGTCAATACGTCACCTATGAAGTTCACGACGAAGGTGAGCAAGAAGCAGAGTATGAAATCCACTTCTTTTCAAGACAAGCCAAGTGGAAAGTTGACTCTAAAAGAGATGCAGGAGAAAGAGTACCCATTCCTGGATTCTGATGTGCCAGCCATTTTTGAAGAGCTCCTCGAGTTAAATCTTATTGAGCTTTCGGAGATGAAGCGACCAAATGAAGCTGGGAAAACAAATGACCCAAACTACTGCAAATATCACCGACTTGTAAGTCACCCTCTTGAGAAGTGCTTTGTCTTTAAGGACAAAGTCATGGACTTGGCTCGTGAAAAGAAGATCGTGCTGGAGATGAGGAAGCAAACGCAAACCAAGTCTCTATCACCTTTGGCTCATTTAGTCCGGATGAATTATGTGGTATTAAGAAAGTAAAGATGAAGAATTACTGGAGAACAACAAAGTTGAAGACGATCAACCTGATGATGATGAAGGTTGGACGTTGGTGACTCGTCGTAGGCACCACAAAAGGAGCCAACGAAAAGAATCAGTAGAATAACCAACAAGGAAGATAATGGTAAAAGACCAATAAAAAAGAATCCAGTTAGGCGTTTGAAGAAAGCAAAACTGGAGATGCACCACCCTCAAAAACCACGAAATCCAGTAACCTTGGAGGAATTTTTACCAAGTTGGTTCCGCACGAAGATTTCCCATGAGGGTATTGATGCCTCTTGTTGCCACGCTGATAAAGGGGAAGAAAAGAGTGATGACCTACCGTTGGCACCATCTTCAGAAAAGCCTATCGAGTCCACTCCTCAAGAAGTTAATGCTTGTGAGGAAAAGATCACATTCACAAATGATGATCTTTTGCTAGGTGACACTCCGCATAACCGCCCATTGTATCTGGTTGTTTATATGCGCGATGAAAGGGTAAATCGAATTTTGGTTGATGGAGGATCCTCGGTGAATATTTTTCCAATCCACACTGTGAAAGAACTTGGCATTCCCGTGAACAAACTCTCAGAAAGTCGTGTGATGATCCAAGTATTCAACCAAGGGGGGCAAAGATCCATAGGCGCGATCAGGTAGGGAATTACTATTGAAGATATACAATCAAGTGCATGGCTGCATGTGATCGACGCGAAGACTTCATACAATGTTTTGCTTGGAAGGCCTTGGATACATGAGAATAAAGTTGTTACATCTACCTACCATCAATGTTTAAAATAATACGAGGGTGAAGTCGAGAAGACGATAGTTGCTGATGATGAGCCATTCACCGAGGGTGAGTCACACTTCGCCGATGCAAAGTTCTACTTGAAAAACCACATTGTGAAGGAGCTGAAAGCTGATGATGGTATGAAAAGCAGGAATGACAAACCCATAACTAAAAGGGCTGAGGTGACTATTGGTAAAGCCAAAGCTGTTACAAAGGAGGTACCTGCCAACGTGAATAAATCTCATAAAGGGGGTATTATGTCCTATGGAAAGAAAGTAAGTCTCGCGCTCCAATATGTCCCTAAAAGGAAGAAAGACGAGGGTGAATCATATAATATCCAAACCAACATGCCAAAGGAGTTAACTCTTCCGGTCAAACGAATTGCGGCAGTGAAGTCGTCCTCAATGCCGCTTGCAGGGTTTGTAGCCAAAAATCATTTGCAGAATGTGGCACTCCCTACATAGCGAATAGATGAAGGTTTTGACCCTAACACTTGCAAGCTATTTGCAAAAGCTTGATACAATCCCAACGAGCCATCAAAGTTAGAGAAGCTCCCATCAGAAGCTGCAACGAGGCAACCACGTGAAGGTTCGGGATACAAGCAACCGTCACCAGTGCACATTTCAATAAGAAGGATAAGCAGCAATTATATCACTATAAAAGATGAATCAGCCGCTTCTAACAGGCCTTCTATCTTTGATCGACTTGGAAAATCACCCGCGAGGACCTCCGTGTTTGAAAGATTGGGCCCACTAAAGAAGGGGAATAAGTTCCGGAGAAATTTTCAAAGCATAAGAACACCCGCTTCACCCAAAATCCAGGAGAACTCTAAAGATTTCCAAAGTTTGGTTCCTTCTAGAATGAAGCGACAAACGAAAGTCATGGTTTCGTGTGATGAAGTACTGAAGGTGAAGCCATACACTGTGGTCTATACTAAAGAACGTGATGAAAACAAAGAAAGTGTGGGTTCTTCGTATCATGTTACAGCACAAGGTAAGCATGGTGTTTTATCTCTAATGGATGATGCGGGATTGGAGGATGTTTCGCCGTGTTATCACATATCCTTCGATGATAGGGAANAGTTAACCTTGGCACCGATGAAGAACTAAGACCCACCTACCTAAGTGCTTTACTTAAAGCTGATGAAGAAAGCACTTATATTGAGTTACGCAAAGAGTTCAGGGATGTCTTCGCTTGGAATTACAAAGAGATGCCTGGCTTGGACCCAAAAGTAGCAGTCCATCACCTTGCAGTCAAAAATGGTGCTCGCCCTGTTAAACAAGCTCAAAGGCGCTTTAGGCCGGACTTGGTTCCCCTGATTGAAGTTAAAGTAAACAAACTCATTGAAGCTGGATTTGTTCGGGAAGTTAAATACCTAACATGGGTTTCAAGTATTGTCCCTGTAAGGAAAAAGAATGGCCAGATTCGAGTATGAGTTGACTTCAGGGACCTCAATAATGCGTGTCCCAAAGATGAATTACCGCTTCCTATTCCAGAGCTGATGATCGATGCTACTACTGGTTACAAGGCAACGTCTTTCATGGACGGTTCGTCGGGTTATAACCAAATTCGCATGGCACCAAAAGATGAAGAGCTTACTGCATTCCGCACTCGCAAGGGTATTTATTGCTACAAGGTAATGCCTTTTGGCTTGAAGAATGCTGGTGCTACTTACCAAAGAGCTATGCAAAATATTTTCGATGATCTTCTCCACAAGAATGTCGAATGCTATGTTGACGACTCGGTGGTGAAATTAAGAGAGAAGGGCGACCATATGAAAGACTTGAGGATGGTATTTGAATTACTCCGGAGGTACCAACTTAGGATGAATCCATTGAAATGTGCCTTTGGAGTTACTTCTGGAAAGTTTCTTGGTTTCATTGTCCGACATCGAGTGATCGAAATCGATCAAGCCAAAGTGGATGCCATTTTGAAAATGCCTGAGGCCCGAGATATCCATGAATTGAAAAGTCTGTAAGGAAAGCTAGCATACCTTAGGAGATTCATCTCGAACCTAGCCGGGAGGTGTCAACCATTCAGTCGCCTTATGAAAAAAGGTGTCCCTTTCAAATGGGACCAAGCATGCAGTAATTCTTTTGAAAGCATTGAATCCTACTTGATGAAGCCTCCAGTTTTAGCAGCCCCTACACCTAGAAAGCCATTGATACTATACATTATGGCACAAGAAAGGTCTGTTGGAGCACTGTTGGCCCAAGAAAATAGTGAGGGGAAAGAAAACTCTCTTTACTACTTGAGCAGGAAGATGACACCAAACGAGTTGAATTATTCGCCAATTGAGAAGTTGTGCTTGGCGCTAGTCTTCTCAATTCAAAAGTTGAAGCACTACTTTCAAGCTCATGTTGTCCGTCTTGTTTCTAAAGCAAATCCCATCAAGTTCGTGATGTCAAAACCTGTTCTTAGTGATCGACTAGCAAGGTGGTACCTCCAGTTTCAACAATTTGAAATCGTGTACATCCCACAAAAGGCTATAAAAGGACAAGCGTTAGCAGACTTCTTGGCAGATCACCCTATACCTGATGATTGGGAGTTAACTGACGAACTACCTGATGAGGACGCCATGATCGTTGAAGTTCAGCCTCTATGGAATATGTACTTTGATGGCGCTGCACATCGTGGAGGAGCTGGTGCTGGCGTAGTATTTGTCACTCCCCAATGTGAAGCCTTCACCTTGACACAACTCTGTTTCAACAATGTTGCTGAATATCAAGCATTAATACTTTGGCTTGAAATGGCCGTTGATATGAAGCAATTGCAATTGCAAGTCTTTGGCAACTCCCAGTTAGTGGTCAATCAGCTTTTTGGTAGTTACGAGGTTAAGAAGCCTGAACTACGCCCATATCATGATTACGCTAAAAAGTTGATGGGATGGCTCGGTGATGTGACTATTCAGCATGTGCCAAGGAAAGAAAATAAGAAGGCTGATGCTTTAGCTGCTCTAGCTTCATCATTAGCCCTGCCTGACCAAGCGCAAGTTACCGTCTGCCAAAAATGGGTAGTACCGCCGCCAAATGAGGTTGACGATGAAGAAAACGAACTCAAGCATCTTGTTGT
>MU759588.1:33581-68051 GCA_026770625.1 Nicotiana glauca | reverse complement strand
GTCTGGACCAAAGCTGCACTTCCATATAAAAAGGATGGGATATTATTGGCCAACGATGGTAAAGGATTGCTTGGACTATGCTCGAAGAGGCAAGGCTTGTCAATTCCATGCGAATTTTATTCATCAACCTCCTGAAGTGTTGCACCCGACTATTGCGTCCTGGCCATTTGACGCTTGGGGATTGGATGTTGTTGGACCACTACCAAAGTCCTCTGGTGGGCACCTATACATCCTGGCTGCAACTGACTACTTCTCAAAATGGGCTGAAGTTGTTGCTCTTAAGGAAGTAAAGAAGGAAAATGTTTGCAAGTTTCATCCGAGTAAACATCATTTATCGTTTTGGCATTCCTCGTTACATAATAACGGATAATGGAAAGTCATTCGATAATAGGTTGATGAACAAGATTTACAATCTCTTTGGCTTCAAGCAATGTAACTCTTCGATGTATAATGCTGCCGCAAATGGTCTAGCTGAGACATTCAATAAGACTCTATGCAACTTGTTAAAGAAAGTCGTCTCAAAATCCAAATGAGATTGGAATGACCGTATGAAAGAAGCTCTATGGGCATATAGGACGACTCACCGCACGCCAACACAGGCAACTCCTTATTCACTCGTTTATGGAGTCGAAGCCGTCTTGCCACTTGAACGTCAAATACCTTCGTTACGACTGGCTATTCAAGAAGGGATCACTGACGAAGGAAATGCTCGACTTCGATTAGCAGAGTTGGAAGCTCTTGATAAAAAAAGCTTGGAAGCTCAATAGAGTCTTGAATGTTATCAAGCTCGATTGTCTCGCGCCTTCAATAAAAGAGCTCGTCTGAGATCCTTTCAAGTAGGAGATCAAGTCCTTGCCGTGCGAAGACCCATAATTACTTCTCATAAACCTGTAGGGAAGTTCACTTCAAAATAGGATGTGCCATATGTCGTACAAGAAGCTTATTCAAGTGGGGCTTACAAGCTGGTTGATGCAGATGGTATGAGAATCGGCCCTATCAACGGCAAGTTTTTTGAAGAAGTATTATCCATGAAGTTGCAAGTCGTGATGCTCCTCGACGTACGAGCCTAAACTACAAGTCATGATGCTCCTCGACGTACGAGCCTAAATTGCAAGTCATGACGCTCCTTGACGTACGAGCCTAAACTGCAGGTCATGATGCTCCTCGACGTACGAGCCTAAACTGGAAGTCATGACGCTCCTTGACGCACGAGCCTAAACTGTATGTTGCTACACTCCTGACCTGCAAGAGTATAAACTGTGTACGGTCCATTTAAAAAAAAAAGTCTGCTAGGTTGAAAATCTCGAAAGAGGCGGCCTAGGCAAAAGTTAAGACGTAAAATAAAAAATAAAAAAAAATGTCCGCTAGGTTGAAAATCTCGAAAGAGGCGGCCTAGGCAAAAACTAGGACGTAAAAAAAAAAAATCTCTACCCTGTCCGAACTACGGTATGACTTGATCCTCTTTACCGAGGTACGTAGGCAGCTTAGAGTTTCATTCTAAGTTCAGTCGCATAAGTTCAAAAAATACATATTTCCCAAAATTGTTGTTCGAGTGAAGTATGGAGGAATGCGAAATCAAGTTGAAATGCCATTCTCTTATGGAACTTTGATCTCATTTGATTTAAAAGGGGCAACCCTCCTTGGTACATTGATATCTTCAATGGGCCGATTTTAGAAGGATGTCAATTATTTGCATTGATGTCCAGGGATTCTCTATGCCTTGAGGTTCATCAAACCTTCATGTTTGTTGGTCTCCAAGTCCGCCCTCTGCCTAAAAAAAGGGGGGAAGAGAAGTGAGGCGTCAAAAGGAAACACAAGTATAAGGAAATGATTGCTTGGTGCAACGTTTCAAATTCAGTGAGATTTGAACCCCAAGATATTTGTGAGATTATGATTCTTAAATTTCGATTTATGGAAAGTAAGACGTCTTCCGATCTCGAGGCTTCCATATCAAGATACAAAATATTTGGTGAAGTCACGCAAATCTGAAATTGTCGGTGTATCGGAATTTAGTATTGACTTTGAAATATTATCTGAATGTTTTCGTAAGGCATTAAATCTTGAATTTTGTATATATTATATATTTGGAAGTTATGTTTTCACTAGGTCAAACGGTTCATGATTTCGACGTTCCTACTTCAAGATACAAAACTTTTGGCGAAGTCGCGCAAATCTGAAATTTTCAACGTGGTGGAACCTAAAGTTGATTTCAAAAATATTATCTGGGATGATTCTAAAGTTATTTGATTGATAATTTTGGATATGTTCTAGATATGAAAGTCTAGTTTTCATAAAATCAAACGGTTCGTAATTTTAACGTTCCTATACCAAGATATGATTTTTTTGGTGAGACTGCGCAAATCTGGAATTGATAGCGTGATACAATATAAAGTTGATTTCGAAATATTATCTGGGACGATTCTAAAGTTGTTTGATTGAGAATTTTGGATATGTTCTAGATCTTAAAGTCTGGTTTTCTTGAAATTAAATGATTTGCATTTTTGATATTTCTACACCGAGATATGAATTTTTTGGTGAGACTGCGCAAATCTAAAATTTTCAATATGGTGAAATCTAATGTTGGTTTCAAAATATTATCCGGTGCGATTCTGAAGGGTTTTGATTCTGAGCATTGGATATATTTTAGATATTGAAGTTATCAGACGGTTCATTATTTGGACTCTCCCACGACAAGATATGAATTATTTGTTACAAGCACGTAAAGCTAAAAATTATGCGACTAAGATAAAAGTCAAACAATGTAAAGCAAAAGAGAAGCTGAAATATTTAAGCCCTCGAAGTCTCCAAGTTTAAGTCTTCAAGTATATTCAAGTTGAATTCCCCAAGTCGAAATCTTCAACCCCGTCGGTCTTCAAGTTGAAGTCTTCAAATCCATTGATCTTCAAGTTGAAATATTTAGGCCCTCCAAGTCTCAAAGTTGAAATCTTCAACTCCGTCGGTATTCAAGTTGAAGTCTTCAAATTTGCCAAATCTTCAATGTTTTCCAAGTGTTCAAATCGATGTCGTCTTCAAGTTGAAGCTTTATAACTTTTCAATCTTAAGGTGTACATATAAGTCCCTTTGCACCATAAGTTGGCCTCTTCGTGGGTTTGCCCTTAAGAAATCTTTAGCTTAGACGGTGTAATGGTCTTCGCTTCAGACAAAATAAATCTTTGGCTTAGACGGTGTAATGGTCTATGTCTTAGATAAAATGAAGTTAAATCTTAAAACAAGATTAAGTCGTTAGCTTAGACGGTGTAATGGTCTTTGCTTCAGACAAAAGAAATCTTTGGCTTAGACGGTGTAATGGTCTATGACTTAGATAAAATGAAGTTAAATCTTAAAACAAGATGAAGTCATTAGCTTAGACGGTGTAATGGTCTTTGCTTCAGACAAAAGAAATCTTTGGCTTAGACGGTGTAATGGTCTATGCCTTAGATAAAATGAAGTTAAATCTTCAAACAAGATGAAGTCATTAGCTCAGACGGTGTAATGGTCTTTGCTTCAGACAAAAGAAATCTTTGGCTTAGATGGTGTAATGGTCTATTCCTTAGATAAAATGAAGTTAAATATTAAAACAAGATGGAGTCATTAGCTTACACGGTGTAATGGTCTTCGCTTCAGACAAAATAAATCTTTGACCCAGACGGTGTAATGGTCTATGCTTTAGATAAAATGAAGTTAAATCTTCAAACAAGATGAAATCATTAGCTTAGACGGTGTAATGGTCTTCGCTTCAATGAAGTCATCAGCTTAGACGGTGTAATGGTCTTCGCTTCAGAAGAAATAAATCTTTGGCCCATACGGTGTAATGGTCTACGCCTCAAATAAAATGAAGTTAAACAAGATGAAGTCATTAGCTCAGACGGTGTAATGGTCTTCGCTTCACATAATAAATCTTTGGCATAAACGGTGTGATGTTCTTTGCCTAAGATAAAATAAATCTTTTGCTTAGACTGTTAACGGTTAATGAGTACTCATCCCCTCACACCCCAAGATTGTCTTCTTCATACATGGATCATCTCGTTGAACAAGAACAAATCCTTCTTGTTTGACCTACAAAAAAAAAAGCCAACAAAAGCAGAATGACACAAGAAAAAAAAGAAGAAATTACCTTCACATCAACACTTCTGAGTCTGCAAAACTAGACTCACATGGCTTCGAAATACTGCGATTGATGCCGATTGAATGGAAGATATACGGCTATTTATAGAAGCAGTGAGACGATACTAGACGTTTAATGGCGATGTGGGATTGGAAATTTGCAAGAGTCCAACAAAAATTTGATATCCTAATTCAACTAGAAGAAAAGGTTACAGCGGTGGAATTTGCTTCCATATATGCAAATTGAAAAGAGGACAATGTTAGTTCTACTTCTATTGAACTAGGGAAAGAATGTCTTAAGAATATAACGAGGACATCTACGTGGATTTAGCCTAATTCCATTATTCAAGTCAAATGCATTGAATGTGGACATTGCTAGAAGCTCAATGGGATGTTTTCCATAACCATATCTATGCACGAAGTTCTTTTACTTCAAGCCTAGTCTTTTAAATTTACACAACAAGCCTTGAAGTAGGGGGCATTTGTAGACATATAAATTTTACTTAAATTAAATCCATAAAATAATTTGAACTATATTTTAAATTCAACATATATTTGTCCAAATAAATATTATGGGCTAATATATAAATGAATTAATTATATATGTCCAATATATATGGATTAAATAAATAAATCTTAATTCATTGGGCTAGCCCATTTAATTGGGCTAAAGTGACGAGCCCACTTCATTAAGCCCAAAATGTCATCTTCCTAGAGGCCTAGTTTGGTGCCACGTGTCAAATGACGTGGCACGCCAAGTCAAACGGAAGAGCCAATGGGATCATGCCACGTGTCAAAATGACAAGGCATGCCAAGTCACACTAAAAGGCCAATGAAATCGCGCCACATGTGCAAGTGACATGTTCTGGCCAATCAAATGCGGCCATGTCACACTTCAATTTGATTGGTCGGAAAGGGTTTGTTCCTATCATAACTATTCCTTTCCACAACTATAAATAGGGGTCTTCATAATTCAGAAAAGGACCAGAAGTTATAACAAGAAGCAAGAGAGAGCTCGTGGATCAAACACCGCAAATTCCTCCACAAGTTTCAAGCATCAAGCAATCAAGTTCAAGTTCAAGAAAATAAAGTTCAAGCTCAAGAACGAAGAACGAATCAAGCTCAAGCTCAAGCTCAAGCTCAAGAACAAGATCATCGTTCGTGGCAACAAACATAGATTCAAGATCAAGCTCAAAGGCCCTTGAATTTATACTAGAAAAGTAGAATCAGAGGAATCATAGAGATTGTAACACTCAAATATTTGAAATCAAATACTACGATTGTTGCAATATTTTCGGTCTTGATTTTAATTTTCTCGTCCGCAAATTTATTGTCTACACCATCAAATATTCTTAGCGGCACTTTCAAGCTTCTCAATATCGGTTGAGGTTTAACCAGTCGATGCTTCTCTAACTTCTCAGACAACTTGCTACAAACCTGTCATGATTGGCAAAATTTACTGTTTATGCTACTGAAGATCGACCCATTTGAAAGTGCGACCGTATCGATCGCGAACTGAGTCAAATTGGTCAAACCTCGTAATGACCCATTTTCCGGCTGAATCGTTCACAAACCTTTTTTTTTAAATTATGCGATCAAATCGGTCAGAATTTTATTTTAATTTTAAAATTTTTTCGCAAAATATTTAATTTTTTTATTGTGCGATTGAAACGGTAGGAAATCACAAAAATATATTTCGTGGTATTTTGCGCCAAGGTTTCGACAAATACGGTCGAAGTGTTTGCCATAAAATTCTTTTAAAAAAGTAGAATTTTTTTTTTCAAGAGTTGTAACAGATTCGGTCGGAAATCCGACCGTCTTTTCTCGAGCGGGAAATAGACGTTTTTAGTAGTGACTAGACCAAATTCATGGTTTTTTTGGTCTCATTAGTGTTTGTGTTTTATGAAAGAAGTTTAAGGGCATTTTTATATTTTTGACTTTAAGTCATCAACTTTGTTTAACGAGAATTCATATCGCAGGCCCCAACTTGCTTGACCGAAGCATATTTGTTGTTGTTGTTCGTCTGAATTATTTTTGTAATTCTTAACTTCCTTTCTGTTGAAGTTTGCTTCTCTAGTTATTAAGCTGGCATGCACCACTAGAAGCTAATATAAAAGTTGTTAAATCGAATGTGAAATTACAAATAAAAATATGCAAGCTCATTATCTATTTAAATAATGTTAATCTTTTAAATGATGCTTATATCTCATTACAATTTAACGTTGATTTATCAACTGAAATATGTGTTTAACCAATTATTTGTGAGTCACCTTGCTAATTTTATTGGTAAATAAATACTGCTTATTACTATTTGATAACTTATATGCACTTATTTATTTATTTTATAATTTAACACTTTAGAAGTACTTTATGTAATCATTGTCTATACACAAATTACAAACAAAAACACTTTTCAAATGATTTAGCTAAACAAAAATTATCATTCTCCCAAAACACTTGCAGCTTCTTTGGATTGTTTTTATGCTTGGTTTTATAATATATCGTATTGTATTGTATTAAATTGTATATTGAATTGTTTGATGAATATAACTTTTGGATAGATTGTATTATTTGCCGTAATTTCATAATATCATACACCAACAATATGAAGAATAAACTTGCAACATTAGTAAGAAAATATAGGATACAGAGTAGAATATACTATATATAAAAGTAGGTTAAAGGATAAAATATAATTATTTAATAATAATAAAGGGCAAGATGAGAGAATAAATGTAACGACCCGATCATTCGTTTTGAGCATTCGCACTTCACTCGCCAGTTTACGAGCATGAATAGCCCCGTGTGATGTATTATTTATTATGTAAATTGTTGGTTTTGGTTTTTAGGATAATCGAAATAGATTTCGAAGAACAATTCTCAGCTTCAAGCTTTACATTTGAAAGGTTTGACCAAGTTTTGACTTTTTAGTATTCGATCTCGTATTTGAATTTTTCTGATTTGGTTAGCTCCGCTAGGTGTTTGGACTTGGGAGCGCGTTCGGATATTTATTTGGAGGTCCGTAGCTAAATTAGGCTTAAAATGGCGAAAATAAGAAATTTAAGTTTGGAAGTTTGACCCGCCAGTTGACTTTTTGATATCGGGGTCGGAATCTAGTTCTGAAAATTTTCATAGCTTTTTTATGTCATTTATGAATTGTGTGCTAAATTTGAAGTCATTCCGGATTGATTTGATATGTTTCGACGGAATATGTAGAAGTTGGAAGATTTGAAAACTCATAATTCAATTTGATACGCGATGCGTAATTTTGCCGTTGTTTGAAGCCTCGAATAAGATCACATTGTATTTTGGGAGATGTTGGTATCGTTGGTTAAGGTCCCGAGGGCCTCGGGTGGATTTCAGAAGGTTAACATAATGGATTTCGGACAAAAAAAACGTTGCTGGAATTTTCTGCTGCAGAAGCTGTCTTTGGACAGTAACTGTGCAATCGTGGAGCCTACTTCGGGAGCTCATTTGGATATTCGTACAGAAAGTTATGATCGATTGAATAAAGGCTGGTAAAGTTGTTTTGAATTTTTTTCCAGAAATTTCTGATGCGAGGAGGCTACTTTGGAAGCTTATATCTCAAAATCCATAAGGAATCTGGAAATTTCCAAAACATAAAAGTTGTAGCCTTTGAGTCAGAGTTTCCAGAAATCTAAGCCATTATTATTTCGACGTTTGTAGAGAAAGTTATGACAGATTTAGTGAAGACATGTACTGCCTTTTGTTTTGGCTGGAAATATTGCGCAACTCGTATTCCTGGCAAGAAGTTTATATTCGGGAGTTAGCCAGTTTTATTCATTCTTGAGGATTTTAGAGCTCGGAAAAAGCGATTTTCAACATATTTTCAAGAGAACTTCTTTGAGGTAAGATTATTTAACCTATAACTCGATCCTATGTTGAGTCTTTCTTGTTTAAGCATGAAATTAGTGTGATTTAAAGCTTAAAATTGGGGAATAGGGCTTGGAATTGAAGTGTGTACATTGGAGATTTGAGGGGCCATTTCAGGTCTGATTTTGATGTTCTTGGTATGTATGGACTCGTGAGATGATAAGGATTCTATTGATATTATTTTTATCGGATTCCGTGACGTGGTCCCGGAGGTCGGGTTTGGCCAATTTCGGGATTCTTGGTGTGAATTGGGTATTTTCTAGTGGTGTTTGTTCTCATGGCATATTTTGATGGTATGAATCTGTGTTTGGTTAGATTTTGAGCATCCGGAGGACGAGTCGAGAGGCAAAGGCATCGCGTTCTAGAGTTTGGACCGGATTGAGGTAAGTAATGATTGTAAATGTTGTCCTGAGGGTATGAAACTCCTGATATCACATCGTCGTCACGACCCCAAACCCGGTCGTGATAGAGCCCAACACACTGCTAGGCAAGCCCGACCATTTAACAACCTTAACCCAATTCATTATACAGTTCATATTAGCTAACACAATTTAATTACTAATCGACATATTAAAAGTCAGAAATAAGAGTTAAATGTGCGGAATTTCAAATACCAATTATACTACATAGCCCAAAAGATCCAGTGTCACAAGTCTGAACCTCTAATACAGGTTTACCAATCTAATACATGTCACTTTAGGGGAATACGAAATAAAAACAAATGATAGAAGGGAGAGATCAAGGTTGCGGACGCCATGCAGCTACCTCGATGCTCCCAGATACGCGCTGGTCAACAGAAAATCCTCACTCAGCCTCATATGCACCTGGATCTGCAGGCAAAGTGCAGGAGTAATGTGAGTACTCCGAACCAGTGAGTAATAAACATAAATAATGGCTGAGAATAAGAAACTACGGATAAATACATTGTATTCTATAATACGGCAGTTTAAACCAGGTAGTATGAAATCAATAAACCATTGAAATCGAAACATGGAAATGCTACAACAGATAAGCGAAGAAATGATAGCCAAATAAAGGAATGCCATACATATTACGGTACTCTCTAGTACCCGCTACGGCGTACAGCCCGATCCATTTATGTATCGTCGACAGCGCTCACTGGGGGTGTGCAGACTCCGGGAGGGGCCCCTTACGGCCCAAGCGCAATATCAAGCCATTTTGTGGCATCAACTACGCCCTCGGCCTGGTACCAATATCAATATAATACTATTGCGGCGCGCAGCCTGATCCCATACTCAGTCCAAAAATCACATAAGCCCCTCGGGCCATAATAAAATAGTAGTTCTCAGCCCAAAACATCATTAGAAATATCATTTAAGTTTCAAATTTGAGTAAAAGTGGCTATATTTGTAAAACAGTATTAAACAATAGGACTGAGTTCAAGTAATATGTCAAAGTAGTGAGAAAACAGTGATAGCAATCCCCGAAGGGTTCAAATAGTTGGCACGAAGCCCAAATATGACAATTAGTCCAAATAATGATGATATCAAATGAGCCACAATCAATTACGAGGTAAAAACCTCACTCGGGACCGACCAATCCTTAATATTAAACGACCGCGCGCTCATCATCAAGCGTGTGTTTCACCTCAATATAGCACTACGATGTGCTAATCCGGGGTTTCAAACCCTCAAGACAACATTTACATTCACTACTCACCTCAAATAGTCCAAAGCTTTAGCTCGCCTTGCCCTTGCCTCTCAAACCGGCCTCCTCGCGCGTCGAATCTGACCAAAACCACAACGAATACGTTACAATAGGCTAAGGGAACAAAACCCAAGCGAAAATATTCGAAAAACATCAATAATCCCAAAATTTGCAAAACCTTAGCCCTGGGCCCACTTCTTGAAACACAATTTTTTTTAATATCAACGGGTTCCTTATCTCGCCACGAGTCTATAAATATCAAGAACTCTCAAATCCGAGCTCAAATGGCCCTTCAAATCCCAATTTAAAATCTCAAAGTCCGAAGCCCTAGCTTTTCCTTTTTTAGCTAAGTTTCCATGAATTTCAAGGTTAATTTCACAATTAAATCACGTTTTTAGTTCATAAAACTTACCTCCAATCAATTCTCTTCGGATACCTCTTCAATTTCTCCCAAATAGCTCTCAAAATGCTCAACAATGGTGGAAAAATGACTTAGGCTCGGTGATGAAATGATTCAAAAACCCTTCTGCCCAGCTACTATTTCCTTCTATGTGAATGCGAGGGCCTTCTCGCGTCTGCGATGCACAAAATTATCCCTAACCACAATTACCCTTGGCGAACGTGGTGCCCTACCCGCGAGCGCGAAGCTTCAACTGCTTCAACTATGCGAACGCGTGATCTATGTCGCGAACGCAAAGAAAAAATTGTACGGATCCTCAATTCCTCTAATGCAAACGCGAAATACTCCCCGCGAATGCAAAGCACAAGGTTCTCACCCTCCACTAACGCGAGAGACTAGACGCCAACACGTAGCACAAATCTCAGGGACCTCAACTTCCTTCTTCGCGAACGCGGCCCCAGGCACGCAAACGCGAAGGCCAAGATAGGCCTGCACCTGCTGCTACATTTTCTGCACATTTTCCAAGTTCAAAACTTCCCGTTAGCCATTCGAAATAACCCCCAGGCCTCTGGGACCTCAACCAAAAGCACCAATGCATCCTAAAACATCATTCAAACTTGTCCCAATCATCAAAACACCTCAAACAACACCAAAACCATCAAATTACATCGAATTCAAGCCTAAGTTCTTCTAAAACTTCCGAAACACGCGTTTGATAAAAAATCCAACCAAATCACCTCCGAATGCACTCGCATCAAAATCTCACCTATCAACCGGAATTTGCCAAAATACTAATTTTACCAATTCAAGCCAAATTCTACCCCGGACCTCCAAACCCACTTCCGATTACACTCCTAAGTCACAAATCATCCCCGAAGCTAGCCGAGCCACCGGAATTTGCATCCGAGCCCTCTAACACATAAGTCAACATCCGGTTGACTTTTCTAAACCAAGCCCTCCTTTAAGAGACTAAGTGTCCCCTTTCCTACCAAAACCACTCCAACCAACTCGAACATATAAGACACGAATAATGAAGCATAAATAAGAGGAAAATAGGGAAAATGGAGCGGTAACTCATGAGACGACGGGTCCGGACATCACATCCCCCCCAATTTGAACAAACGCTCGTCCTCGAGCAAGTCAAGAAACATACATGAAGCCTCAAAGAGGTGAGGATATCTTCTCCGCATCTCCCGCTCGGTCTCCCAGGTAGCCTCCTCCACGGGCTGACCTCTCCACTGCACCTTCACTGAAGCTATATCCTTCGACCTCAACTTTCGAACCTGAAGACCCAAAATAGCCAGTGGCTCCACATAAAAGGTCAAATCATCATCCAACTGAACCGTGCTGAAGTCCAACACATGAGACGGGTCCCCAACATACTTTCGGTGCATAGAAACATGAAATACCGGATTCACACTCGACAAGATGGGCGGCAAACCAAGCATATAAGCCACCTTCCCAATCCTCCTAAGTGCCTCAAAAGGTCCAATGAACCGCGGACTCAACTTCACTTTCTTCCCAAATCTCATAACACCCTTCATGGGCGAAACCTTTAATAAAACATTCTCACCAACCATGTAGGATACATCTCGAACCTTTCGGTCTGCATAACTCTTCTGACGCGACTACGCTGTGTGAAGTCTCTCCTAAATCACCTTCACCTTCTCTAAGGCATCCTGAACCAAATCTATCCCCAATAGCCTAGCCTCGCCGGGCTCGAACCAACCAACTGGAGATCTACACCATCTCCCTTACAATGCCTCATACGGTGCTATCTGAATGCTTGACTGATAGCTGTTGTTGTAGGCAAACTCTGTAAGTGGAAACAACTCATCCCATGAACCTGCAAAATCAATGACACAAGCACATAACATATCCTCCAATATCCGAATGGTACGCTCGGATTGTCCGTCTGTTTGAGGATGAAATGTTGTGCTCAACTCCACCTGAGTACCCGACTCTCTGTGCACAGCTCTCCAAAACTGTGAAGTAATATGAGTACCTCTATCTGAGATAATAGAATTCGAAACACCATGCAACCGAACAATCTCCCGGATATAAATCCCTACTAGCCGCTCTGAAGAATAGGTAGTACACACAGGAATGAAGTGTGCGGACTTGGTCAGCCGATCAACAATCACCCATATGGCATCAAATTTCTTCAAAGTCCAAGGAAGTCCAACAACAAAGTCCATCGTAATCCTCTCCCACTTCCACTTGAGAATATCTATATGCTGAAGAAAGACACCTAGTCTCTAATGCTCATATTTTACCTGCTGACAATTGAGACACCGAGCCACAAATCCTACAATATCTTTCTTCATTCTTCTCTTCCAGTAGTGCTACCTCAAATCTTGATACGTCTTTACGACACCCGGATGAATAGAATACCGCGAACTATGGGCCTCCTCTAGAATCAACTCTCTAAGCCCAGCCATATTCGGCACATAGATCCGTCCCTGCATCCTCAACATACCATTATCACCAGTGCTCACATCTCTGCTATCACCATGATGAACTCTGTCCTTAGGTACAAGCAAATACGGATCATCATACTGGCGCTCTCTGATATGATCATATAATGAAGACCGAGAAACCATACAAGCTAACACCCGGCTGGGCTCCAAAATATCAACTGCAAATGGACTCTCCCCAACTGGAATGTACGCTGAGCTCCCCATACTCACTGCCTTTCGGCTCAAAGCATCGGCCACTACATTGGACTTTCCCGAATGATACAGAATAGTAATATCAGAATCCTTAAGCAACACTAGCCATCCCCACTGCCTCAAATTAAGATCCTTTTGCTTGAACAAATGCTAAAGACTGCGATGATCAGTGAATACCTCACAAAAGATGCCATAAAAGTAGTGCCTCCAAATCTTAAAGGCATGAACTTTAGCAGCCAACTCCAAATCAT
The DNA here is from genome assembly GCA_026770625.1 of Nicotiana glauca. Classification (NCBI taxonomy): domain Eukaryota; kingdom Viridiplantae; phylum Streptophyta; class Magnoliopsida; order Solanales; family Solanaceae; genus Nicotiana; species Nicotiana glauca. The sequence continues at coordinate 55,062 of MU759588.1, read as the reverse complement.
GAATAGTGTAGTTCTTCTCATGGGGCTTCAACTGACGAGAAGCATAAGTAATAACTCTACCCTCCTGCATTAATATACAACCAATCCCAACTCTCGAAGCATCACAATACACGGTATATGAACCTGAAACTGTTGGCAAAACCAACACTGGAGTTGTGGTCAGGGCTGTCTTGAGCTTCTGAAAACCCTCCTCACACTCGTCCGACCATACAAATAGAGCACCTTTCTGGGTCAACTTGGTCAAGGGCGATGCAATGAAGTAGAATGCCTGAACAACCCGGCGGTAATAGCGTGCCAACCCAAGAAAGATATGAATCTCTGTGGCTGAGGATGGTCTAGGCCAACTTTAAACCACCTCTATCTTCTTCGGATCAACCTGAATACCCTCGCTAGAAACCATCTGTCCCAAGAAAGCCACTAAACTGAGCTAGAACTCATACTTGGAGAACTTTGCATAAAGCTTCTCCTCCTTCAATCTCTACAATACCACTCTCAAATGCTCCGCGTGCTCCTCCTGACTACGCAAGTACACTAGAATATCATCAATAAATATAATAACAAATGAATCCAGATAAGGCCGAAATATGTTGTTCATCAGATGCATGAATGCTGCTGGGACATTGGTCAACCCGAAAGACATGACAATAAACTCGTAGTGACCGTATCTAGTCCTCAAAGCAGTCTTAGGAATATCTTTAACTGGTGATAGCCCGAAAGGAGATCAATCTTGGAGAACACCCTCGCTCCCTGAAGCTGGTCGAATAGATCATCAATACGAGGCAAGGGATACTTGTTCTTCACTGTTACTTTGTTCAATTGCCTATAGTCAATGCACATTCTCATTGTGCCATCCTTCTTCTTCACAAAAAGAACTGGCGCACCCTACGGCGACACACTCGACCGATTGAACCCCTTATCTAGGAGTTCTTGAAGTTGCTCCTTCAATTCTTTCAACTCTGTTGGTGCCATACGATACGGAGGAATGGAAATGGGCTGAGTGCCCGGCACCGGATCAATACCAAAATCAATATCCCTATTCGGCAGCATGCCCGGTAGGTTTGCAGGAAATACATCGGGAAAATCCCTCACAACTGGAACAGAATCAATGCTAGGAGTCTCAGCTCCAACATCCCGCACAAAGGCTAAATATGAGAGACAACCCTTCCCAACCATATGCTGGGCCTTCAAGAAAGATATCACTCTACTCGGAACATAGTCAGTCACACCACGCCACTCGATCCGCGGTACACCCAGCATAGCCAAAGTGACTGTCTTAGCATAACAGTCGAGAATAACATGACACAGAGATAACCAATACACGCCCAAAATAACATCAAAGTCCACCATGCTCAATAGCAATAGATCAACTCGGGTCTCCAAACCCCTAATAGTCACAATACATGACAGGTATACATGGTCCACAATAACAATATCGCCCACCGGGGTAGACATATGAACAGGTAAATAAAGACACTCCCGGGGCGAAACCAAATAACAAGAAAAATATGAAGACACATATGAATAGGTGGAACCGGGATCAAATAATACAAAGGCATCTCGGTGGCAGACTGAAACAATACCTGTAATGATAGCGTCTGAAGCAATAGAATCTGTCCAGGCTGGAATAGCATAAAAATGAGCCTGGCCACCGCCTGATCAACCTCCACCTCTAGGGAGACCCCTGGCTGCCTGACCTCCACCCCTGGCTAGCTGGGCGAGTGATGAAGTAACTGCTGTAGAAGTCGAGGATTGATCCCTCTGTTGAGACTGACCACCACAAAGTCAAGGACACTGCCTCCTCATATGCCCAAACTCTCCGCACTCATAACAACTACCCGGTACTGGATATGGGGATTGAAGGGAACCCCTCAAACCAGAGTGACTAGCAGATGCACTCGACGTAGAAGAACCCTGAGCTGATGGGGCATGAGACGAACTCTGAGCTAGGAGAGCGCTGAGTGAAGACTGGCCCTGCTGAGACCCATGATGACCACCGCCTAAAGATGCCCCACGATACTCTAGATGGGCCAGCTGAGCAGGCCTGAATGAACGACCTCTACCATGCTGGAAATGGCCCCTAGACGGAGAATCACTGGAACTGCCTGATCCTCGAGGCGTCTTGGCCTCCCTCTCCTCTCACTCTCTACGATTAACTGTCTCAATCTCACGAGCGATATAGACCACCTCCTCGAACGTAGCAGCCAATACTCTCTCTCTAGTTATCAGAATATGGAGATGGTAGTTAAGGCCATCCACAAATCTCCTGATCCTCTCACGATCTGTCGGAATCATCCAAACAGTATGACGGGGCAACTATGAAAACCTCATCTCTTACTGGGTCACGGTCACATCCCTCTGCGTCAACCACTCAAACTTTTTACGAAGCTCCTCTCTGTGGGACTGCGGTACATACTTCTCCAGGAAGAGAGTGGAGAACTGCTGCAAAGAAAGGTGTGCTGCACCGACAGGCCTACGCCTCTTAAAATCCTCCCAACAAGTAAAAGCAGCCCCCGAGAACTGAAAGGTAGTAAATGCCACACCACTCGACTCAAGAATCCCTACTGTACGGAGCATACGCTAACACTTGTCAAGAAAACCCTAGGCATCCTCGCCCTCAGCGCCACTGAATGCCGGAGGCTGGAGCCTGCCAAACTCTCAAGACGGCGCTGCTCATCATCCGGCATAGCTGGAACCACAAACTCCTGAACTGGTGCAACTGGCTGACTGGAGGTGCTTCCGACGTCTGTAATCCCTGCACCACCTGCTCAGGTGTGCAAGCAATGGGGGTCTGATTGCCTCCCTCAGCCTGTGAAGTAGCTGCTGCAGTAGTGGCTGAGACTCCCTGAGCCAGGCCAGTGCAAACCAATAATATCTGTGCCAAGAACTCCTGAAGACCCGGAGTCACGATGGGTATAGCTAGTGCCTGAACCGGTGCTGCTGGAGTATCCACAGCTGGAGCTTGATCCTGAGTAGGGGCAGCTGGTGGATCAACATGTGTTGCCCTCGCTGATCTGCCTCTACCACGACCATGGCCTCTAGTGGCCTCAGTGGATGGTACTGGTGGTCGTCCGCCTCGTCCGTTGGCATGAGCCCTCGCCATCTACGAGAGAATCGAATATAGAAGTTTAGTTCTCGGATCAACAAAGTCGCACGACAAGAATTTCAAGAATTTGAAGTTTTTCCTAAAGGTTCTGCAACCTCTCGAGGATAAATACAGATGTTACCGTGCCGATCCGCGAGACTCTACTAAACCGGCTCATGACTTGCGAGACCAAGTAACCTAGGCTCTGATACCAACTTGTCACGACCCCAACCCTGATCGTGATGGTGCCTAACACACTGCTAGGCAAGCCTGACCAATTAACAACCTTAACCCAATTCATTATACAGTTCATTATTAGCTAACACAATTTAATTACTAAATCGACATATTAAAAGTCTAAAATAAGAGTTAAATTGCAGAATTTCAAATAACAATAATACTACATAGCCCAAAAGATCCGGTGACACAAGTCTGAACCTCTAATACAGGTTTACCAATCTAATACAGGTTTACCAATCTAATACATGTCACTCTAGGGGAATACAAAATATAAACAAAGGATAGAAGGGAGAGATCAAGGCTGCAGACGCCATGCAGCTACCTCGATGCTCCCAGATACGCGCTGCTCAACAGAAAATCCTCACTCAGCTTCAGATGCACCTGGATCTGCATGCAAAGTGCAGGGAGTAATGTGATTACTCCGACGCAGTGAGTAATAAACATAAATAATTGCTGAGAATAAGAAATCATGGATAAACACATTGTAATCTATAATACGGCAGTTTAAGCCAGGTAGTACGAAATCAATAAACCAATGAAATCAAAACATGGAAATGATACAATAGATAAGGGAATAAATGATAGCCAAATAAAGGAATGCAACACATAGTACGGTACTCTCTAGTACCCGATGCGGCATGCAGCCCGATCTTTTTATTTATCATCGACAGCGCTCACTAAGGGTGTGAAGACTCCGAAAGGGGCACCATACGGCCCAAGTGCAATATCAAGCCATCTCGTGGCATCAACTAGGCCCTCTGCCTGGTACCAATATCAATATAATACTGTTGCGGCGCGGATCCCGATCCCATACTCAGTCCAGAAATCACATAAGCCCCTCAGGCCATAATAAAATAGTAGTTCTCAGCCCAAAACATCATTAGAAATATCATTTAAGTTTCAAATCTGAGTAAAAGTGGCTGAGTTGGTAAAACAATAGTAAACAATAGGACTGAGTTCAAGTAATATGTCAAAGTAGTGAGAAAATAGTGATAGCAATCCCTGAAGGGTTCAAATAGTTGGCACGAAGCTCAAATATGACAATTAGTCCAAATAATGATGATATCAAATGAGCCTCAATCAATTACATGGTAAAAACCTCCCTCGAGATGGACCAAGTCACAATCCCTAATAGTAAATGACCCCGCGTTCATCATCAAGCGCGTGTCTCACTTCAATATAGCACTACGATGTGCTAATCCGGGGTTTCAAACCCTCAAGACATTATTTACATTCATTACTCTCCTCAACCCGGCCAAAGCTCTAGCTCGCTATGCCCTTACCTCTCAAATAGGCCTCCTCGCATATCCAATCTGACCAAAACCACAACGAATATGTTACAATAGGCTAAGGGAACAAAACCCAAGCGAAAATAATCGAAAAACATCAATAATCCCGAATTCGGCAAAACCCGAGCCCCGGGCCCACTTTTTGAAACTCCAAAATTTTCACATCAAAGGGTTCCTTATCTTGCCACGAGTCTATACATATCAAGATCTCTCAAATCCGAGCTCAAATGGCCCTTCAAATCCCAATTTGAAATCTCAAAATCCCAAGCCCTAGCTCTTCCCTTTTTAGCTAGGTTTCCATGAATTTCAAGGTTAAATTCACAATTAAATCACGTTTTTAGTTCATAAAACTTACCTCCAATAAATCCTCTTCGGATCCCACTTCAACTTCTCCCAAATAGCTCTCAAAATGCTCAACACTGGTGGTAAAATGACTTAGGCTCGCGGATGAAATGTTTTAAAAACCCTTCTGCCCAGCTACTATTTCTTTCTATGCGAACATGAGGGCCTTCTCGCGTCCGCGATGTAAAAAATTATCCCTTACCATAATTACCCTTCGCGAACGCGGTGCCCTACCTGCGAATGCAAAGCTTCAACTACTTCAACTATGCGAACGCGTGATCTATGTCGCGAATGCAACGAATAAATTATACGGATCCTCAATTCCTCTTATGCGAATGCGAAACACTCCCCGCGAACGCAAAGCACAAGGTTATCACCCTCCGTGAATACGAGAGACCAGATTCAAACGCGTAGCACAAATCTCAGGGCTCCAACTTGCTTCTTCGCGAACGCGGCCCCAGCCACGCGAACGCGAAGACCAAAATAGCCTGTACCCGCTGTTGCATTTTTTGCATATTTTCCAAGTTCAAAACATCCCGTTAGCCATTCGAAATCACCCTGAGGTCCACGAGACCTCAACCAAAAGCACCAATGCATCCTAAAACATCATTCAAACTTGTCCGAAACATCAAAATACCTCAAACAACACCAAAACCATCAAATTACATCGAATTCAAGCCCAAGTTATTCTAAAACTTCCGAAACACGTGTTTGATCAAAAACACAACCAAATCACCTCCTAATACCCTGAAATTTTATACACACATCCCTAATCATATAACGAAGCTACAGCAACTCTCTAAATTCCATTCCGACCCTTGAATCAAAATTTTACCTATAAATCAAAATTCGCCAAAATACTAACTTCGCCAATTCAAGCAAAATTCTACACCGGACCTCCAAAATCAATGCCGATCACACTCCTCAGTCACAAATAATCCCCTAAATCTAATCGAACCATCGGAATTCACATCCGAGCCCTCTAACACATAAGTCAACATCCGGTTGACTTTTCCAAACCAACCCTTCCTTTAAGAGTCTAAGTGTCTCCTTTCCTACCAAAACCACTCCAACCAACTCGAACACATAAGACACCGATAATGAAGCATAAAAAAGCGGAAAATGGGGAAAATGGAGTGGTAACTCATGAGACGACGTGTCGGGTCATCACAATTGTGCTACTTTGAGGTGACACACACGCTAGATGAGGAGTGTGGGGTCGTGCACCATTGGGTATTATGACTTAGTCCGTCCCGTATGACTATTTAGCTGTGTATTGACTGAAACCTGTTTGCTATCATTGTGTTTGGAAAGTATTATCATGTTTTGGGCTGAATGCCATATTTGGGTCTCGTGCCAACTGTTTTGGACACTTAGGGGATTTTTATTATTATTTCTCATTGTTTTGTGATCATATTTGTACTCAGTCATGTTGTAGTCTTATGTTTTCATAACTCAGTCATATTTACTCTGTTTTGACATTTTTAATGATATTTTGGGATGAACATCATGTTTTACTGTACCCGAGTGGCTTTGAGTGATTTCTAACTGAGTGAGGGAGAGGGCCTGTGTTGTGAGGGTATTATGGGATCGGGTTGTGCGCCGCAGCAGTGTGGTACTTATTTATAATTATGAGGCCGGGGGCCTGATTTGTTACGCCATGAGATGGCTTGTTATAAGGCCGAGTGGCTGTTTGATTATGCCACGAGATTACTTTTAATTGCGCTTGGACTGTAAGGAGCCCCTCCCAGCGTCTGTACACCTCCAGTGAGCGCGAGTACCCAATATGAGTGATATGATGTAGCCCGAGGGGCTGTTGTTGTTTTATATTATTTTTCGAGGGGTTTTTCTTGATCCATACTTTGCCCGAGGGGCGATTCTAGATTTATGTTATGCCCGAGAGGCTGATTAAAAGGGATTGTGAGGTAACCCGAGAGGCTAGTTCGGTTGATATTACGCGTGAAGGGAGGTTTATGGTACATGTTTTACCCGAGGGGTTGTTCACGTTTCTGTCATGACTATTCAATGTTTTATAACTCGTTGAAACTATTGAAATTTTTTTTAAAAGCTTGTACTGAAACTGAGCATGATTTACGAAGTAAATGATTTCTGTACTGTGTTGGAAATGTCTTGCATTTGTTGTAGCGTTTTGACGTGGTTTACCTGTTTTATTACTGCTCAGCTTTCATTTACCTTTATTACTCACTGATTTGGCATACTCACAATACTCCCAGCACCTTGTGTGGAGATTCAGGCTTTTCTGAACCCGATATCGGGTGTTGATTGCTTAGTTGTAGAGTCATGGTAGTTAGCAAGGTAGCTGCCCGGCGTTTGCAGCCCTGCTCTCTCCCTCTTGTCTTCCTCAGCCTATTATAGTTTATTTTTAGACTCTTCGTTGCATTCAGACTTTAGTAGATGCTCGTGACTTGTGACACCCCGATGTTGGGCTTGTGTATTTATTCCGCCCTGCTCACTTAGACTTACATTTTGAGATATGTGATTAATTAAAGGTTTAAAAATGACTTTTAATGATTAAAGGGTTAATTCGGGAGTTGTATCGGCTGACCTAGTTTCACGATACGCGCCATCACGACCAGGTCGGTTTTAGGGTCGTGACAATAAAATAAGGTAACAATACCACCACGCCAAATCAGTCATTCCTTAAAGTGACACTTTTCCTCGTTACGTAATGATGAATTAACGATACGATACAATAAAAGGTAATAACAATTAAAACAAACATTGTATTTAAAGTAACAATACAATAGGTAACAACCATCTAAACAAGTTGTTAATTACACTATTCATATCATATGTAGTAAACATTATCTCCCTTTAAGCTTCGTGCCACTTTAAATAGGGAAAATAGAGAAGATATAATTCATAAAGAACTGCATATAAATATATATAGGATGACAACAACAAGAAACTTGGTTACATATTCATTTTCTTAGACAAACTTGGACAAGTATGAAACACAACATTATATTATTTAAAATGCTTGAATATAACACGAAGATCAAGCATTAATACATACTTCATATATTGCAGCACTATAATTTATAGTTTGCTGTGCTTAGCGCGATGTATAGTTCCAAAATAACCTTCACCAGTAGCAGTAAGCTTGTCACATTGAGATCTCCATCCCTCAAACGCAGATGGAACACAGTTTGAGCAGACCCAACCATCACTGCAATCGCTTTCGACGTTGCAATATCTAAAGCAAGTTAATAAATCACCTAATGGAAGTAATTTTTCTTTCATCACGCCAACATCTTCTGGAAAGTCTCGTAAAGCCATCACTTGCATCTTAGGAGATCCAAAGAGATTAACTGCACATTGTTGAAAACATAACAAAGATTAGGAATAATAATGTAATCCTTACATCCTAATGGAATGTAACGCGTCCATATGTAAACATAGTATCTATTTAGATAGACCATAATGACTCCTTCTCATAATGAGAATGTATATTACCTTATTCCGGTCCGGTCCATACATAGCAGACCGGATTCACTGTTTATATTTTCTTGGAGCAACGGTAAAGTTGTATCCATGTGATCTATTTGTCACGGATCCGAGTCATGAATGCAGCCACTAATGAATGTATTAGGGTAGACCGTCTACAACACACCCCTTGTGGTGCAGGACCTTCTCGGATCCTACGTAAATACGGGATGCTTCGCACAATGGGCTATCTTTTCTGATATACATAGATTTATACATTGGGTATATATACACAGCTATAGACAATATATATGAATAATACATACATATTATATCTCGGCCCTATTATAAGTTTATGTGGTTAGATGGTCGGCTGTTTAAGTTAATTTCTTCAATAACTACACATTGATTTCCATATATGCAAAACTATTATAAAAGGAGAGAATAGTGGTAAAGCTTTGAACCTGTAATTGCAAAAAAGAAAGCAATCAAGAGAAAAGCTTGCTTAAAGTACGCCATCTTAACGATGCTTTGGCTAAAGATGTAAGATAGAAGAGTGTGAATATTGATGCTATTTTCCTTCAATAGGAAGATCGTATTTGTTAATAATTTGGTCAATTACTGGGCTTCCCCATTCTATTAAATGTTTTGCCGGACATAAGAAAATTAAACTAAGATAAGTATAATGCTATCCAAGATGACAGATATTGAAATTAAAAGATCGTCGGACAATCTTTATTATTGATTTTACACATTACATGTATAAAGGTTCCACCATTTCTGACCGTCCCAAAGTTTCATTATAGACTCAAACCTCTATAACAACTTGTTTATTCCAGATATTTTTTGATGTTATAGTGAACTGTATTTATAGAAAACATATATTATAACAGAACATAAAATTTTATTCCGGAAAAACTTGACTTTTATAGTGAAGTATTGTTATAGGGTAAAATTGATTTATAACAGATAGTCGAATGGTAGCATGACACGTAGAAACGAAGGAAACAAAAAGGCAAGTCAGGCAACGACCAATACCGAACACAACAAATGTGAACGACGTTGGGTAAATCCCGAAAGGAGCATATTTAATGGGAGGAGATCAAAGGTTTGCCGTTAGATTGCATTCAATAAGGGAATTTTTGTAATATTAAATGAGCGACCATTGCAGAGAATATTTGTTCGTGACATATCGTTACATATTCATCAATGACTCTTTTATTATCATTTAAAATGAGCTAAATCCTAGGATCTTGTTTCTCTAGATAAAATAATAAATAGTAGGTTCAGTAGCCATTGTAGGACATAAAATTCTTTTCAAACATATGTTGAATTTTACTTTTGCTCTAAATTAAATACCTTTACTTGTGGTATACGGTCAAAATCGAGGAGCATGGTTTGAAATCATAAATCGGGCTATAGGTCCCAGTCCGGAAAACAAGAAGTAGTGGTCAGACTCGCTAAGGGACACCTACCTCGAGGAAGCTGATCGATTTCCTAGCACCGCCTAGATCGAGGGCAGCATAATCTCGAAGTCAATCAAAGAAAGAACTGGAATTTCTTAAGGACACATGGACCAGGGCATTAATTAAAGGATAAGGTTCGTACGAAATGGTATAGATCCGTACTTGTTCGTTATACACATGTACCAATAGAAATCACCCTGAGGCCCATGGGACCTCAACCAAAAGCACCAACGCATCCTAAAACATCATTCGAACTTGTCCCAAACATCAAAACACCTCAAACAACACCAAAACCATCAAATTACATCGAATTCAAGCCTAAATTCTTCTAAAACTTCCGAAACACGCATTTTATAAAAAACCCAACCAAATCACCTCCGAATGCCCTGAAAGTTTACACACACATCCCTAATCATATAACGAAGCTACAACAACTCTCGAAATTCCATTCCGACCCTCGAATCAAAATCTCACCTATCAACCGAAATTCGCCAAAATACTAACTTCGCCAATTCAAGCAAAATTCTACACCGGACCTCCAAAACCAATGCCGATCACACTCCTAAGTTACAAATAATCCCCTCGAATCTAACAAACCATCAAAATTTGCATCCAAGCCCTCTAACATATAAGTCAACATCCGGTTGACTTTTCCAAACCAAGTCTTCCTTTAAGAGTCTAAGTGTCTCCTTTGCTATCAAAACCACTCCAACCAACTCGAACACATAAGACACGGATAATGAAGTAAAAAGAAGCGAAAAATAGGAAAAATGGAGCGATGACTCATGAGACGACGGGTCGGGTCATCACAGTTGTGCTACTTTGAGGTGACACACACGCTAGATGAGGAGTGTGGGGTCGTGCACCGTTTGGTATTATGACTTAGTCCGTACCGTATGACTATTTAACTGTGTATTGACTGAAACCTGTTTGCTATCTCTATGTTTGGAAAGTATTATCATGTTTTGGGCTGAATGCCATATTTGGGCCTCGTGCCAACTATTTTGGACACTTAGGGGATTTTCATTATTATTCCTCACTGTTTCGTCATCATATTTGTACTCAATCATGTTGTATTCTTATATTTTCATAACTCAGTCATATTTACTCTGTTTTGACATTTTTAATGATATTTTGGGATGAGCATCATGTTTTACTGTGCCCGAGTTACTTTGAGTGATTTCTAACTGAGTGAGTCAGAGGGCCTGTGTTGTGAGGGTATTATGGGATCGGGCTGTGCACCGCAGCAGTGTGTTATTGATTTATAATTATGAGGCCGAAGGCCTGATTTGTTACGCCATGAGATGGCTTGTTATAAGACCGAGTTCCTGTTTGATTATGTCACGAGATTGCTTTTAATTGCGCTTGGGCTGTAAGGAGCCCCTCCCGGAGTCTGTACACCTCCAGTGAGTGCGAGTACCCAGTGTGAGTGATATGATGTAGCCCGAGGGGCTGTTGTTGTTTTATATTATTTCCCGAGGGATTTTTCTTGATCCATATTTTGCCCAAGGGGCGATTCTTGATTTATGTTATGCCCGAGAGGCTGATTAAAAGGGATTGTGAGGTAACCGGAGAGGCTAGTTCGGTTGATTCGGGCGGTTTATGGTACATGTTTTACCCGAGTGGTTGTTCACATTTCTATCATGACTATTAAATGTTTTATAACTCGTTGAAACTATTGAAATTTTTTTTAAAAGGTTTTACTGAAACTGAGCATGATTTACGAAGTAAATGATTTCTGTACTGTGTTGGAAATGTCCTGCATTTGTTGTAGCGTTTTGACGTGGTTTACCTGTTTTATTACTGCTCAGCTTTCATTTACCTTTATTACTTACTGATTTGGCGTACTCACAATACTCCCAGCACCTTGTGTGCAGATTCAGGCTTTTCTGAACCCGGTAGCGGGTGTTGATTGCTTAGTTGTAGAGTCATGGGAGTTAGCAAGGTAGCTGCCCGACGTTCGCAGCTCTGCTCTCTCCCTCTTATCTTCCTCAGCCTATTATAGTTTATTTTTAGACTCTTCGTTGCATTCAGACTTTAGTAGATGCTCGTGACTTGTGACACCCGATGTCAGGTTTGTGTATTTATTCCGCACTGTTCACTTAGACTTACATTTGGAGATATGTGATTAATTAAAGGCTTAAAAATGACTTTTATTGATTAAAGGGTTAATTCGGGAGTTGTATCGGCTGACCTTATTTCACGATACGCGCCATTACGACCGGGTCGGTTTTAGGGTCGTGACAATAAAATAAGGTAACGATTCCACCACGCCAAATCAGTCATTCCATAAAGTGACACTTTTCGTCGTTACTTAGTGATGAATTAACGATACGATACAATAAAAGTTAATAGCAATTAAAACAAATATTGTATTTAAAGGAACAATACAATAGGTAACAACCATCCAAACAAGTTGTTAATTACACTATTCATATCATATGTAGTAAACATTATCTCCCTTTAAGCTTCGTGCCACTTTAAATAGGGAAAATAGAGAAGATATAATTCATAAAGAACTGCATATAAATATATATAGGATGACAACAACAAGAAACTTGGTTACATATTCATTTTCTTAGACAAACTTGGACAAGTAGGAAACACAACATTATATTATTTAAAATGCTTGAATATAACACGAAGATCAAGCATTAATACATACTTCATATATTGCAGCACTATAATTTATAGTTTGCTGTGCTTAGCGCGATGTATAGTTCCAAAATAACCTTCACCAGTAGCAGTAAGCTTGTCACATTGAGATCTCCATCCCTCAAACGCAGATGGAACACAGTTTGAGCAGACCCAACCATCACTGCAATCGCTTTCGACGTTGCAATATCTAAAGCAAGTTAATAAATCACCTAATGGAAGTAATTTTTCTTTCATCACGCCAACATCTTCTGGAAAGTCTCGTAAAGCCATCACTTGCATCTTAGGAGATCCAAAGAGATTAACTGCACATTGTTGAAAACATAACAAAGATTAGGAATAATAATGTAATCCTTACTTCCTAATGGAATGTAACGCGGTAGGAATCCATATGTAAACATAGTATCTATTTAGATAGACCATAATGACTCCTTCTCATAATGAGAATGTATATTACCTTATTCCGGTCCGGTCCATACATAGCAGACCGGATTCACTGTTTATATTTTCTTGGAGCAACGGTAAAGTTGTATCCATGTGATCTATTTGTCACGGATCCGAGTCATGAATGCAGCCACTAATGAATACATTAGGGTAAGCTGTCTACATCACACCCCTTGTGGTGCAGCACTTTCTGGGATCCTACGTAAATACGGGATGCTTTGCGCAATGGGATATCTTTTTTGATATACATAGATTTATACATTGGGTATATATACACAGCTATAGACCTTATATATGAATAATACATACATATTATATCTCGGCACTATTATAAGTTTATATGGTTAGATGGTCGGCTGTTTAAGTTAATTTCTTCAATAACTACACATTGATTTCCATATATGCAAAACTATTACAAAAGGAGAGAATAGTGGTAAAGCTTTGAACCTGTAATTGCAACAAAGAACGCAATCAAGAGAAAACCTTGCTTAAAGTACGACATCTTAACGATGCTTTGGCTAAAGATGTAAGATAGAAGAGTGTGAATATTGATGCTATTTTCCTTCAAAAGGAAGATCGTATTTATAGACCTATACTAATAAGTAGATAGGACTTGTTAATAATTTGGTCAATTATTGGGCTTCCCCATTCTATTAAATGCTTTGCCGGACATAAGAAAATTAAACTAAGATAAGTATAATGCTAGCCAAGATGACAGATATTGAAATTAAAAGATTGTCGGACAATCTTTATTATTGATTTTACACATTACATGTATAAAGGTTCCGCCATTTCTTACCGACACAAAGTTTCATTATAGACTCAAACCTCTATAACAACGTGTTTTTTCCAGATATTTTTTGATGTTATAGCGAATTGTATTTATAGAAAATATATATTATAAGAGAACATGAAATTTTATTCCGGAAAAACTTGACTTTTATAGTGAAGTATTGTTATAGGGTAAAATTGATTTATAACAGATAGTCGAATGGTAGCATGACACGTGGAAATGAAGGAAACAAAAAGGCAAGTCAGGCAACGACCAATACCGAACACAACAAATGTGAACGACGTTAGGTAAATCCCGAAAGGAGCATATTTAATGGGAGGAGATCAAAGGTTTGCCATTAGATTGCATTCAATAAGGGAATTTTTGTAATATTAAATGAGCGACCATTGCAGAGAATATTTGTTCATGGCATATCGTTACATATTCATCAATGACTCTTTTATTATCATTTAAAAGGAGCTTGATCCTAGGATCTTGTTTTCCTAGATAAAGTAATAAATAGTAGGTTCAGTAGCCATTGTAGGACATAAAATTCTTTTCAAACATATGCTGAATTTTACTTTTGCTCCAAATTAAATACCTTTACTTGCGGTATACGGTCAAAATCGAGGAGCATGGGTTGAAGTCATAAATCGGGCTATAGGTCCGAGTCCGGAACACAAGAAGTAGGGGTCAGACTCGGCTAAGGGACACCTACCTCGAGGAAGCTGATCGATTGTCTGGCACCGCCTAGATCGAGGGCAGCATAATCTTGAAGTCAATCAAAGAAAGAACTGAAATTTCTTAAGGACACACGGACCAGGACATTAATTAAAGGATAAGGTTCGTACGAAATGGCTCAGATCCGTAATAGCTCGTTATACACATGTACCAATAGAATTCTTTACCAATATGAGGAATGTACTATATTGGGGTTTTCCGCTCCTATATAAATAGGGATCCTAATCATTTTCTAAAGATATATCATTCATTGCAATAGAACATTCTGTTCTTCTCTTCTTTAACGTGCTCTGCAATTATTCTTCAGCTTTATTGTCTTTACTTTATTGTTTATAATTTACTGTCTTAGCAGACCTCGAGGTCCCTGAATAGCAAAATTCGAGGCCCCTATTGCTCCAATAATATCGACTCGGTTCATCTTTTCTTGTGAATAAAGCTTAATATGACTTGTATAATCACTAGTATTAGAATATATCATGTATCTTCAAAACCACAAATTATCTTTAATTGTTACTCAAATTTTCGAGGTAAAAATTTGGCTCCAACCGTGGGGCCAAAGATAATAGCAATTATTTTAGTTCTAGTTTTTCTAATAACACATATTATTCTTCACACTTTTTCTTGCCAAACATTCTTTGATTTCAGGCTTAATCATGTCTAGCACACAGAATGCACCCATTCACGAGGACGAACGTCTAGGAGAAAATAGTGGCATAAAGGTCGGTGTTCCACCCATAAACCTTGGGGGAGTGCCTAACGTGGAGCCGGTTGATATCGGCTCACACAACGCTCTAAACACGGGCACAGGCACAGACCCCGAAAAGAATGCACTCAGGGAAGCCCAGGCCGGATGCTAGGAAACACGAGGAATGGAGGAAGGAGGAGTCAGCCTCCAGGTGATTATCAAGATACTTCAAGCTCAGCAAATCGCCATCACTCAGCTTCAGAGTCAGAACAGGACTCCTAACACTGGCAAACCAGTAAACACGCAGCGTGAACCAGCTGGGAAGGCCTGATGAAAGCGGCTCGGGAAATGACCCCACAATCATGAAAATGTTAGAGGAACTGACTATAAGGATCGATTCAGGAAAAAAAGAAAGAAGACAACAATAGAAAGGTGGAAACTTACAACTCCCGGGTGGACCAAATACCGGGAGCACCTCCAGTTTTGAAGGGTCTAGATGCCAAAAAATAAAAACAAACCTTTCCCCCCAAGTGCGGCTCCGATGTCCATTTCTAAGAATTTTTGCATGCCCGATATGCCGAAATATAATGGAACAACTAACCCTAATGTACATATTACTTCATACACTTGAGGAATCAAAGGAAATGACTTGAACAATCATGAAATCGAGTCAATATTGTTAAAACAGTTTGGGGAAACATTATCAAAAGGAGATAATATGGTATCACAATTTGGCTCCTAACTCCATTGACTCATTTGCTATGCTTGCGGACGCCTTCGTAAAAGCACACGCCGGGGCCATAAAGGTGGCCACAAGAAAATCGGACGTCGTCAAAATAAAACAAATAGATGACAAGATGCTAAAGGAGTTCGTATCCCGATTTCATATGGAAAGGATGGAATTACCCCCGATCTCTGATGACTGGGCAGTTCAGGCCTTTATGCAAGGTTTGAATGAAAGAAGCTCGATAGAATCTCGACAGCTAAAGAAGAACTTGATTGAGTATCCAGCTGTGACATGGTCAGATGTGTACAATCGGTATCAGTCACAGATTATGGTCGAGGATGTCCATTTGGGAGCCCCTTCGGGCTCAGTTCACCCGAACAAATTTGTAGCCAACCCCTCGAGAGACACAGACCGGGGATCAAGATTCAACAAGGAAAGATATAAACCGTACATCGAAGACAGAAAGAACATTTCATGGTGTAATGCACCTCAGAATGATGGAAGAGTCGATCGAGGCCAAAGCTCCCCCGGATTCATAGGAAAAATCAGCTCTGAAAGGCGCTCGGGACCAGTGGAGGCTCCCAAGTTAACAAAATACAACATCAGTGTCGGCTCCTTAACTGTCGTCTCAGCCATTTGCAAAATTAAAGATATTGCCCAAGCCCACACAGACAGATCCTTCTAAGAGAAACCCCGACTTAATGTGTAACTACTATGGTACTCACGGGGAAAGATCGAGGATTGTAGACAGCTTAGAGAGGAGGTAGCTCAACTATTCAACAAGGTACACCTTCGTGAATTTCTCAGTAATCGGGCCAAAAACCATTTCCAAGAAAGAGATGCAGACAGGGTCATCCTCCGGGATTGTCGCCTAGCATGATGCACTCGACAACTTAGCCTCCGCCGTTGAAGAAATCTCCTTTGCCTGAGCATTAGCTTCTTCGGCATCAGTTTGATACTAAGCTATAATTGCCGCAACATCACATTTGGCCTTTGCCAGCTCAGTAGCAAATCCGGCTTTAAGCTCCTCGATTTCAAGGCCCCGAGCTAGGCTGTCCTCATTCGCACCTAGAAGCTGGCGTTCGACCAAAGCTAACTGCTCTTTTTGGGTTTCCTTCTCAAAAGCGAGATCGTCCATACCTCGCCTCAACCCTAGAGCCTCGGCTTCTTTAATCTTAAGCTCCTCCTGAAGTTGCGCCTCCAAGTCGGCCTTCTAATTGAACTGTGAAATTAATAATGTCAGCCGCCAAAGTAAAACAAGTGCGGAACAAACTCTCGGGAGCTATATTACCTTCTTAACATACTCGGCTCGGCCTTGTCACGCCTACATCATCTCAACATACTCGGCTCGGCCTTCTATAAGTCTTTGACGGCGTCTCTCTCCTCCAAGGTTTTCTTAAGCTCGGCCACACAACGAGCGAGTTCATCTCGGGACTTGGAAAATGCCCTTTTATGCAGCACCAAAGCCTTCATGAAAAAGAAGGAATGTTAGATTCGGAACAACTAAAACAAAGGCACAGGAAACAGAAAACTCGCTTGTTTAAAAAGTCAACGTACCTCATTAAAAATGATAGAAACATCGGGGTCGGGGTCATCTTCAAGCCCCGTGCGGCATTCTTTAAAGATGTCATGCCCTTCATGGCTTACCTCCACTACAAAAGATCTCATATTCACAGCCTCTTGGATTTTCCCCTCAGAGAACTCAGGGCCAAGGGGAGAATCATCCACGTTGATCATCCCAAGTGATCCACACGGGGAATTCTCTTTTATTTGTAGAGGCTTGGAGTCCGGGACTCCACCGAGAAACCAAGTAGCGGCTAAACCATCGTAAAGAGGTTAGGTCAAAGAAAAAAATTTTTGGGGAAAATAAAAGAAAGCAGGGTATACTCATATTTCATGTTCCACTCCTCGAAGAACAACATCCAATTAGCAGGAACCAGATCGGAGGTCTTGAGTTGGACAAACCAGCTCATCCACCCATAGTCTTTGTCGTCATCGATACTAGAGAAAATGGATTTTAATGATCGGAAGAAGGAATCATTACTTCCATATTGTCCCATTTGCAATCCTCCTCTATTTTCTCGACCTCGGCCTTGGTCACCAAGAAAATATATCGAGACATGGGCTCGCATCGACCAGATGTGGAAACAAGATTTTTTGATTTTAAAATCGGATGTTATCTCACACGTTGGGGGGATGCATTCCTCGATACGAGGTGTTACTACCTTTTTACTCTTAGTCGATCGAGAAGATGAACTATATTTTTCCTATTGAGGAATAGATTTAGAAGTTTTGGCCATCACTATGCGCTAGATCCGAGAAGATGAAAAATGTTGTTAGAAAAGAGAAGGGAGAGCTCAAGTAAATTGAAAAGGGAAAAATGGGACTTTGAAAGCAATGTGGGAATAAAGTTTGCAAGGTTGTGGTATCTATCTATTTATAAATATCATTTAAGCGTGTTGAGAAACCCAAAAGGCCGAACGTCAACCGCCTACAATTAATGATTTTGGGAATCGTACAGAAGGCAACTTTTTAGTCACTTCAACTACTTATATCATGATATTGGAATCAGGACCAAGGCATCGGGAATTAATTTGTCAAAAATCATTAAGGGAAGCCTACAAGTCAAGTTCGATCAAATACTCACTCGACTACCAAGCCTTAAGGCTACCCGAGTTCGCGCAAATTCTCATTCGGGGAATATCTATGAAGCCTAAGGGCTAACTTTATTTTGAGTTCGAGCAATTACTCACTCGATTATTAAGCCAAAGTATTACCTGAGTTCGAGGAAATTCCCACTCGGGGAGTACCTATGAAGCCTAAGGGCTAACTTTACGCCAAAGGACTACGCGAGTTTGAGGAAATTCCCACTCGTGTACTACCTATGCAGCCTAAGGGCTAACTTTATTTCGAGTTCGAGCAAGTACTCACTCGACTACAAAGCCCATGGGCTATCCGAGTTCGAGAAAATTCTCACTCAGTACAACAAGTTATTACATACCGACATTGAAATGAATTACATAAGTAGCAATGAAAATAAGAATTTACACTATAGGAAGCCTGATTAGGACTTCCTCTCTGAGTTATGTATTCAATCACCTCAAGTGCCAAGATTGTTCATAGCTTTCCTTCATATCTCGGTGTGTCAGAGTTCCCTAAGGACCTCAAGGGATCCCGGGCAGTGCTCACACCCAGATTTCAGAACCAAGATAGAGTAAGTGCACTATGGAAAGGCCAACTTTCATGTGTCCATGTTCAGAGGGAGCTCAAGGGTCCCAAGGCAAGGCTCACACAATAGGGCAGAACCTAGTATTCTAAAAGTATAGGTGAGAGTTCTTGACATTGATTTAAAGTAATTGAGTTGTAAAACAGTTTTTGTGAAATTGATTAGTTTGCAATAAGTTTTCAACAACAACAGAAGATGTTTTCCTTAGTGAAAACAATTTGGAAACGGGGAAGAGATAGGAGCAACAACAGCTTGGAACCAGCCATCACACATATAGAACAAGTTCAAAGAATAGTACAGTTCCAGAAGTTACATACAGGGAAGTAGGGGTTGGGGATATAGAGGGCCCAAAGCATAAACATATAATCATGGCTGAAAAGAGATGCACATAGACCAGCAAATACATGGGGTGAGTAGGGGATGATTGGTCTTCAGAACACAAACAACTACTTCAAGGGAATCATGCTTGAAATTATAACAGTAATAAAACATAGGGACAGGGTATGGGCATAGTCATGCAGGGGGCCTATTACACATAAACAGTAATGAATTAGTGTTAATCAAGTACATTATGAGAGATACTAGTTGAGAGACATAAATAGGAACAAGTAAACATGCTGATTACATTTGAATAAGGGAGGGCAGATTTTTAAGCATGCTGAGTAAATCGGTAAACAAGAAGTGCAATTTAACAGCATGAGCCATTAAGTCAGTGCAGAAAGAGAAAGCGATTGACAAACAAGGGAACACATAGAGTCTAGTTTCAGAATTTGAACTAGGAACATACCAGTTGAAGAAGCAAAATGCAGAAAAAAGTAAAGCAATCAGAGTTCCACAGTCTAGCCTTGGCTTTTAGCAGGCTAGACAAAGCGGTAGCACAAGTAGTATAGAAAGAAGAGAAAGTTTGAGTATGTATGTGCGTATTCTGAACTAATTGTTCGTGAACTTAAAGAAAGAGGGTATAGTATTTATAATTTTTGAGAAAAGGCAAGAAAATAAGGAAATAAGTACTGACTTAGCATAATTATAGAAATAAAACAAATCAGAATCAATTAAAGACCTAGACTTCCTTCAATTAGGGAATCATAGTTCAAACGGGTACAAGTTGTATAAAATAAGGAAAAGAATTGCTTTTAAGACTGATTTTACCATAATAGGAATTGTAAAAGCATGTAGCATGTAATAAGATCTAATCACATAATAGTTTCAACATAAGGAAAGTGCATGTTAATTAACAACACATAAACAAGGTAGAGTACAATTTGATTTTGAAAATCAGTTCAATAAATAACGGATGTGATGGAAAATTACAAAGAATCAGTACTAGCTAAGGAAAGTGTCACAAAAAATAAGGAAGCAATTTTCAAAGATCACTATAGGATTACAAGGAAAGTACACAAAATCACAGATGTAGGTTTAAGGAGATTATACAAAATCAACATAAGTTATGTGAACAATCAATAAAATAAATAGTCGGACCAATAACACATGTTTGGACAAAATCAAAGAAATACTAAGAACACATTAGAACATTAAGCACAAGAGCACATAGAACACATATTAAGCCTAGAACGTTAATGATAGTCATGCAAACACATCGCAAACAAAATTCAAACTTCGAATCGAACCCAAAAGTATTAGTGTTTCTTGACAAAAATGAATTGAGCAAAAAGGAAAGACTCAGGTGATGATTAAACATGATAAAAATCAAAGTAATTGCTAAATTCAGAAAGAAATTATTTTTTGCAAAAAAAATTTGAAACCCTAGTCTGGAATATGAAGAAATCATTTGAAATCGAAGAAACATTTTGAGGAAGACAAGTGAAAATCTTAAGAAACCCATAGATCCATCACAACTCTAAAAAGATCGGAAGATTTATAACTAGGTTTTTTCAGAAAATAGTAGAGACGAAGAAAAAATTGGTTAAAAATTCATGGATACACTTAGATCTAAGACAGATCTAAAGAAAAAGTGAAAAATCTAAAGAGTTAGGGTATTAGAGAACCCAAAGAAGGTGAAAAAACATTAGATCGTTACTGGTTTCAGCCGGAAATGCCATGGATCTAACTCGAACAGCCATGGATGACCGGAAAATGGCGTAAACGACCATGTATAGGAGTTGGACAAGATCTGGACTAGATCTCTTCAAGATCTTTCCATGAAATAACAAAATTAGGCAACCAGGAGACGTAGGATACGAGTACACGTCTCAAACAACCATGGGAATCCATGGATTAAGTGACGATCAAAGGGGATTAGGGTTAGTTTGGCATGCAGCGGCTTGGGTTAGCTTTAGGTTTCAGAGAGAGTTGGAGAGGAGAGGGGACTCTGGGGCGGCGGTTTAGTAAGAATGAGAGCGTTTGG
>MU759585.1:0-32491 GCA_026770625.1 Nicotiana glauca | reverse complement strand
AAGTCAAGGACCTGAAGGTGAGAATTATATATATATATATATATATATATATATATATATATATATATGGATCTAGTTGTACGCTGCAGCAATATGTATTGGATCGGGACGCACGCCGCAACAATATAGCTTTTGGGCTGTAGGAGCCCCTCCGGAGTCTGCACACCCCCAGTGAGTGCAGTCAACTTTATATATTTATGGATCGGGTTGCACGCTATAGCAGTTATTATTATGAGATATCTATTGAGCAGGAGTGTTGAGTGTAAGTACTGATTGATGAGAGTTGTCACGGGTGACTGAGAGGCTTTCTCGAGGAGCTATATATATGAGTGATACTTTTCCCGAGGGGCTTTTTTATGAAATTACTCTTTTGCTCTTCTTTTATACTGAGCCTCTATTAAAAAAGGTTGAACAAATGCTGTAAACAACTTTCATTGAAACTAGAGTTTTTATATGATGTTCGGAAATTGAACTATGGATTTGACTTTGTTATTTCTTTTGAAATTCTTTGTTAGACTATGTATATGATTTAAATGCTCGTTACTGCACTCAACCTTTATTTACTTTGGTTACTTACTGAGCTGGCGTACTCACGTTACTCCTTGCACCTTCCGTGCAGATCCAGGTTCCAGGGCATCTGAGTGAGAGCATCCAACAACTTCTGAGTATTTTTCGGATATAGCAAGGTATTTTTACGGAATCCGCAGCCTTGATTTTCTCCTTCCTATCCTTAGTATTATATATTTCAGTCTTATCTTGTATTGAGTAGATAGTATTGGACGGTATCTTAGTGGCTTATGACTAGTTGCACAAGGATCGGGTAGTATGGATATATTTGCGTATTTGTTTTTTTCGCGTATTTCTTTATGTTAAAATGAAAGACTTGTGATCATAATTTATTTGGAAACGAATTTACAAAAAAGACCATTTTGTTATTAGTGTTGAATTATCTTACCTAGTGCTGTGATAGGCGCCATCACGACCGGAATGGTTTGGGGTCGTGACAAATTGGTATCAGGGCCTGGGTTACATAGTTCTCACGGGTCATGAGCTGGTTTAGTAGAGTCTCGCGGACCGGTACGGAGACGTCTGTACTTATCCTCGGGAGGCTGCAGAACGTTTAGGAAAAGCTTCACATTCTTAAAATTCATGTCGTGCGAATCTGTTGGTTCTGGTACTAAACTTCTATCGTTCTATTATCTCACAGATGGTGAGGACACGGGCTACCGGTCAAGACGGATGACTACCAGTACCACCAGTTGGGGCCACTAGAGGCTGAGGTCGTGGTAGGGGTAGGGGTGTAGCCCGCACAGCAGCTTAGGCAGCACCTGCAGATCCACCAGCCTCTAGTTCACAATCAGGTCCTGATTGTGGACCCTCCAGAAGGACCAGCTTAGGCACCGGCTGTGCCAATTGTTATTCCAGGGCTTCAGGAGGCCCTAGCCCAGATTATATCAATGTGCACTGGCCTGGCTCAGTTGGTCTCAGTTATTACGACAGCAACTACTTCTCAGGCCGGGGGAGGCACCCAGACTCTTGCCGCTTGCACACCTGAGCAGGTTGTGCAGGGACTTCAGATACGGGGGCACTTCCAGCCCAGCCGATTGTACCTGCTCAGGATTATATGGTACCAGTTATGCCTGACGACAAGCAGCATCGATTGGAGAGGTTTGGTAGACTTCAGCCTCTGGATTTCAGTGGTGTAGAGGGCGAGGATGCCAGGGTTTCTTGGACAAGTGTTAGAGGATGCTTTGGACCACATGTATTTTGGAGACTAGTGGGGTCTCGTTCACTACTTTCTAGTTTTCAGGAGCTGCCTTTACTTGGTGGGAGGTTATGAGAGGTGTAGGCTTGTTAATGCAACGCCCCTTACTTGGCAGCAGTTCTCCACTCTCTTCTTGGAGAAGTATGTGCCACAGTCTTACAGGGAAGAAGAGCGCAGGCAGTTCGAGCAGTTACATCAGGATGATATGACTGTGATACAGTATGAGATGAGATTTTCAGAGCTAGCTCGTCATGCAATTTGGTTGGTTCCTACGGATAAAGAGAGGATCAGGAGGATCATGGATGGACTCACATATCAGCTTCAGATTCTCATGACCTGAGAGAGGGTGTCAGATGATACTTTGAGCAAGTTGTTGATATTTCCCGAGAGATTGAGTGAGTTCGTCGCCATGAGCAAGATGAGAGGAAGTCCAAGAGGTCTCGGGGATCTGGTAGTTTTGGTGTCGCTCCTTCGAGAGTCCAGTTTCAGTATGGCAGATGCCATCTATTAAGTCATCGTGGGGCATCGCCGAGCCATGTTTCTCAGAGTTCTCATCAGGGTCATTTATCACTTAGTGCCCTTATAGCCTAGAGATCGTCCCGTGCTCCATCAGTTCAGGGCTCTTCCGTACTCGGTCATTCCTCGTCCCCCGCACCAGGGAGTTGTTATATTGTGGAGAGTTTGGGCATATGAGGAGACAGTGTCCTCGTCTTCTTGGGGTTCTATCTCAACAGAGGAGTCATCCCTCGACTTCAGCTCCAGTTACTTCACCACCCGCCGAGGCAGCTAGAGGTGGGGATCAGTTAGCTAGGGTCGCCCGAGAGGGGGAGGTCGATCCGGTGGTAGTTAGGCTAGTTTCTATGCACTCCCAGCCATTCTAGATGCTATTACTTCAGATGACATGATTATATGTATTGTTTCAGTTTGCCACAGAGATGCATTTGTGTTATTTGATTCTAGTTCCATTTTTTCATATGTGTCATCATATTTTCCTCATTATTTGGATACGCCCCGTGAGTCTCTTATTTTATCTGTTCATGTATCTACTACGGTGGGCTAAACTATTTTTATAGACCGCGTGTATCGGTCATGTGTGGTGACTATTGGGAGTCTAGAGTCCCGAGTGGACCTTTTATTGCTTTATATCGTGGATTTTGATGTGATATTGGGCATGGATTAGTTATCTCCTTGTCGTGCTATTTTGGACTGTCATGCTAAGACAACGACGTTGGCTATGCCAGCTGTGTCACGGATTGAGTGGCGAGGTTCGACTGATTTTGTCCCCATTAGGGTGATATAATTTTTGAAGGCCCAGCGGATGGTTGGGAAAGGTTATCTTTCATACTTAGCTTTTTTGAGGGATGTCAGTGCAAAGACTCTTAGTATCGATTCTGTTCCAATAGTGAGGGATTTTCCTGATGTGTTTCCTGCAGACCTGCTAGCTATGCCACCGGACAGGGATATTGACTTTGGTATTGATTTGGTATCGGGCACTCAGCCTATTTCTATTCCACTGTATCGTATGGTACCGGCGGAGTTAAAGGAGTTGAAGGAGCAGCTTCAGGAGCTCCTTGATATGGGGTTTATTCATCTTAGTGTGTCGCCTTGGGGTGCACCTATTCTATTTGCGAAGAAGAAGGATGGCACGATGAGGATGTGTATTAATTATAGGCAAGTGAACAAAGTCACAATCCAGAACAAGTATCCTTTGCCTCGTATTGATGATTTATTTGACCATCTTTAGGGAGCGAGAGTATTCTCCAACATTGACCTTCGGTCAGGGTATCACCAGTTGAAGATCAGGGACTCTGATATTCTTAAGATGGCTTTCACGATCCGATATGTTCATTATGAGTTCCTTGTGATGTCTTTTGGGCTGACTAATGCCACAACAACATTCATGCATTTGATGAACAGCGTGTTTTGGCCTTATCTCGACTCGTTTGTGATTATTTTCATTGATGATATTCTGGTGTACTCACGTAGTCAGGAGGATCGCGCTAAGCATTTGAGAGTTGTGTTGCATCGGTTGAGCGAGGAGAATCTTTATGCAAAGTTCTCCAAGTGTGAGTTCTGGTTCAGTTCAGTGGCTTTATTGGGGCACATGGTGTCTAGTGAGGGTATTTAGGTCGATATGAAAAAGATAGAGGCAGTTCAGAGTTGGCCCAGACCGTCCTCAGCCACAGAGATTCGCAGCTTTCTTGATTTGGCAGGTTATTACCATCGGTTCGTTCATGGATTTTCATCTATTGCATCACCTTTGACCAAATTGACCTAAAAGGGTGCTTCATTCAGGTGGTCAGATGAGTGTGAGGTGAGCTTTCAGAAGCTCAAGACTGCCTTGACCACAGCTCCAGTGTTAGTTTTTCCATCAACTTCAGGTTCATATATAGTGTATTGTGATGTTTTAGAGTTGGTATTAGGTGTGTGTTGATGTAGGAGGGTAGAGTGATTGCTTATGCTTCTCGTCAGTTGAATCCCTATAAGAAGAACTACCTTGTTCATGATTTGGAGTCGGCTGCCATTGTTCACGCATTGAAGATTTTGAGGCATTATCTCTATGGTGTGTCTTGTGAGGTGTTTACTGATCATCGTAGCCTCCAGCACTTGTTGAAGCAAAAGGATCTCAATTTGAGGCAGCGGAGATGGTTGGAGCTGCTATTTGGGTGATTGTGGATTGGCTGACCAAGTCCACACACTCCATTCTTGTGCGTACTACCTATTCTTTGGAGCAGTTAGCTTGAATTTATATCTGAGAGATTGTTCACCTACATGGGGTTCCAGTTTCCATCATGTCAGATAGAGGCACTCAGTTCACTTTGCAGTTTTGGAGGGCCGTGCAGAGATAGTTGGGTACTCAGGTTGAGATGAGCATAGCTTTTCACCCTCAAATGGACGGGCAGTCCGAGCGCACTATTCATATATTGGAGGACATGTTGCGCTTGTGTCATTAATTTTGGGGGTCCATGAGATCAGTTTCTACCCCTCGCAAAGTTTGCATATAACAACAGTTATCAGTCGAGTATTTTGATGGCTCCATATGAGGTTTTATATGACAGACGGTGTAGATCTCAAGTAGGATGGTTTGAGCTGGGCGAGGCTAGTCTTTTGGGGGCAGAATTAGTGCAGGGTGCTTTGGACAAGGTGAGAGTGATTCAGAAGCGCTTCGTACAACCCAATCAACACAAAAGAGTTATGCTGACAGGAAGGTTCGTGATGTGTCATACATGGTTGGGGAGAAGGTTCTACTGTAGGTTTCACCCATGAAGGGTGTTATGAGATTCAAGAAGAATGGTAAATTGAGTTCTCGATTTATTGGGCCTTTTGAGGTGCTTCGGAGGATTGGGGAGGTGGCTTATGAGCATGCCTTGCCACCCAGCTTGTCGAGTGTGCATCCAGTATTTCATGTTTCTATGTTTCAGAAGTATTTAGCGATCCGTCTCATGTTTTGGATTTCAGAACGGTTCAGTTAGACGGTGATTTGACTTATGATGTGGAGCCGGTGGCTATTTTGGAACGTCAGGTTCAAAAGTTGAAACCAAAAGATATAGCTTCAGTGAAAATACAGTGGAGAGGTCGGCCCGTGGAGGAGGCTACTTGGAAGACCGAGCGGGAGATGCAGAGTAGATATCCTCACCTATTTGAGGCTTCAGGTATGATTCTTGACACGTTTGAGGATGAACGTTTGTTTAAGAGAGGGAGGATGTAATGACCCGGCCGGTCGTTTCATGAGTTATAGTCCCGTTCTCCCCTTTTCTGCTTCTTTATGTATTTTTCAGCTGTATTTCATCATATATTATTGGTTGTTATATGTTCGGAATGGTCATAAGAGTGAAATGAGACACTTAGTCTCTTATTTGGAAATTTAAGTTGGAAAAGTCAACCAGATTGTTGAATTATGGGTAGAAGTTCTCAGATGTGAATTCTGATGGTTCATATAGTTTCGTTAGGTGATTTTGGACTTAAGAGCGTGTTCAGAATGTAATTTGGAGGTCCGTGGTAGATTTAGGCTTGAATTGGAGAAATGGGAAATTTGGCCTTTTTCGGTTGGAAGTGAAAATCTTGATATCAGGGTCGTAATGGATTCTGGAAATTAGAGTAGGTCCTTTGTGTCATTTGTGACGTGTGTGCAAAATTTCAGATCATTCGAATGAGGTTTAATAGGTTTTTGGATCGATTGCGGAATTCAAAAGTTTGGAAATCATTAGGCTTGAATCTGAGGATGATTTGGTGTTTCGATGTTGTTTTGAGTGTTCCGAAGGTTGGAATAAGTTTGAATAGTGGTATATGGCTTGTTCGTATATTTGGTTGAGGTCCCGGGGCCTCGGGATGAATTTGAAAGGTTGTTGGAAAGATCGGAATTGAAATTGAGCAGCTTTAGCTACTGGTTTTATCATAACCGCACCTATGGATTGGGGACCGCAGATTCGAGCTGCAGAAGCGAAAAGGTGATCGTAGAAGTGACATTGGTCGTAGGAGCAGAAGGCTGAACCATATCTGTGAGACCTGGGTTGCAGGTGCGGTGTCTGAGGAGTTAAGTGAATTCCGCATATGCGGAATTTTGGGCGCAGAAGAGGCCCGCAGGTGCGAAAGTTTGTCCGCAAATGCGGAAATTGCTTGGAAGAAAGTATATAAGTTTCCCTTCGTGAAATTTAGCCTATTCCACCATTTTTGAAGTCAGGATTGAAGCTTTTGGAGAGTTTTGAAGAGGAAATCAACGGGATTCTTATTGAGGTAAGGTTTTTGAAGTTACTACTCGTATCTATGGTGAATTTCAGTTGATTAAACGTGGAAATTGAAGAGATTAGGGGTAAAAAATTAGAAAATTAGGGCTTGAAATTCGAGAGTTAAAATTGAGGATTTGAGGGGCCATTTGAGGTCCGAGTCAACAGGCAAGGGCATTGCGAAGTACATTTTCGTCCGGTTTGAGGTAAGTAACGATTGTAAATATAGACCTGAGGGTATGAAACCTCAGAATTTTGTATTTTTTGATAAATGAGGTGACGCACATGCTAGGTGATGGCAGTGGCGGACCCAGGATTTTTATCAAGCGGGTTCAAAATACAAAGAGCCAAATATACAAAGAGGTCAACAAAAATTATATATCAATAAAATATATTATTACAATTGTCCTCTACGAGTTTTCATTTTCTGAAACGTATTCATAATAGTTTCATCAGAAATAGTGTTAAATATTTTTCTTTCTACATAAGGTACCAAACAACCACTCATGAATTCGTCATTCATTCGGTTTCGTAATTCACTCTTGATCAACTTCATTGCCGAGAAAGTTCTTTCAACTGTAGCGGTGGCAACTGGTAGAAGCAAAGCAAATTTCACAAGGCGAAACACAAATGGATAATTCAAATGCTTCTTTGTCTTAACTAGTGTTTCAGAAAGATCAACAAGTCCTTGTAGATTTGAGAACCTTTCATCAAAATCACGAACATCAATAATATAAGTTTCAAGTTGATTCTTGAGCGTAACCATTATATTCTCATCAAAATCGTCAGGATACAATTCAGCCATCATCAATATCTTGTTTATGTCAAAACTGGAAAATGAATCAACTGGATTTAAGCAAGCTACTCCAGCAAGCAAGTTTGTTGTCACCTCATTAAAACGAGCATTGAGTTCTTGAACTTGCCAATCAATAATCCTAAAAAATATATCAACACGATAGTGATGTAAAATAGTATAATCAGTAACTTTACGTCGAGATCTTCCAGAGTTAACAAAGAAGTCATCAAAGTTTGGTATCAAAATATTATACTTGACACAAAATACAGACACCTTATCAATAAGTAAACCCCATTCTTCTTCTCTTAGCTTTTGCAATCGTTCCTTTGCCACTTTAACAAGTAGAATAGCATTTGCAATATCTTGCTCCTTTTTTTGTAAGGATGTATTAAGCTCATTTGTGATCTCCAAAACATCTCTCATTAGGTGCAACATGAAAGCAACCTCAAATGTTTGACAACTATTAAGATATCCCTTTGCCTTAGCTCTTTCTTCTAAAGTCCGGGCATCAACAACGATAGTATCAAGAACATCAATAATTGAGCCAAACATAGAAATAAAGTTCTTAAAAGATTTGTAGTGCGAACCCCAACGAGTATCGGCAGCTCTGGAAAGACCAAGTTCTTGATTCAAACCCCTACCGGTTTCAAGTTCACCCATATCTAATGCCTCTTGAACTTTTTCTGCTTGAGATTCTCGAAGATCATCCATACGTTTGTAAGAACCTCCCACTATATTCAATACATTAGAAACCAACAATACAAGTTCTCCCACTTCAAGACACTTTTTGGATACGGAAACAAGAGTCAATTGAAGTTGGTATGCAAAACAATGAATGGAATAAGCAGATTTACTTTCTTGTTGAATCAAAGTTTTGAGGCCACCTAAATCCCCTTGCATGTTGCTTGCTCCATCATAGCATTGTCCACGCACATAAGATAAACTCAAAGAATGTTGAGCAAGGTAATCAACAATTGCTTCCTTTAAACATAAAGCACTAGTATTACGAACATGAACAATCCCAATAAAATGCTCCACCACAGATCCACATCTATTAACATATCGCAAGACAATAGCTAATTGCTCCTTGCGTGATACATCACATGATTCATCAACTAGCAATGCAAAAAAATCTCCATTTAGATTGTTCATGATTGCTTTAACTGTTTCAATTTTACATGCAATGATAATGTCTTTTTGAATTTTATGAGAGGTCAACTGATCATTCTTTGGAGCTTTTTTCAACACAATATCACGAATTTTATCGCACCTCTCTGCATACCATGAAAGAATCTCAAGAAAGTTACCCTTGTTTAATGATGATTCATCTTCACGATGTCCACGGAATGCCATTCCTTGATTCAATAGGAGTCTTACAACCTCAATTGAAGCCTTCAAGCGAATTTTGTATTCGAGCTTGGTTTGACTGGATTGCTTGTCAAATGAAGTTATAATTGATTGTTTTTGTTTTAATAGATCTTCACATTTCCTTTTTGCATGATTATGACTACTGCTCGACTTACCAACATGCATATCGAATCTCTTCTTTTTTTGCCAACTCTTAAATCCTAAACTTGAAAATACATCGCCTCCACCTTGATGAATTTCTTCATCTTGAAACAAGTAACAACACAAACAATAAGCCGCATCTTCTATCATACTGTACTCCAACCAATTACTATATTCATCAAACCATTTATAATTGAAACGACGCTTTAAGCCCGAAAAATCTCTTTGAGGAAACTTATGATGTCGGGGTTGGCAAGGACCTCTTCGGAGATATTCTCTTCTAATCTCATCACGCTCATTTGGATGATAATCTCTAATGGGTATTCTCTCTTTTGGATCAGTCGGTAAAGAATCAAGATCTATTCCTTGTCTTTGTCTTTTACAGGATTGAGGTTGTTCTTCTAATTGGTTCAAATTTTGTTCCAAGAGAGTAGCAATTGGAGAGGATGAACTTGGTTGTGGCAACTTGGAAGATACTGGAGGGTAAAATCTCTTCATTGTAACATAAACTGGATTACCAATAATACCAAATTAGAATTAGAATTAGAAGAATAATTTTGTATATGTTTAACCTTAAATTTAAACTAGAAGAATTAATGCAGACAACGCAAGTAACTATCTCAAACTAGACTTTTTATACTTTCATTATACTCAAACTGAAAAAGGATTTCTCACTCAAAAGTCAAAACCACCAACAACAATCTGAAATTTTCCATAACTAAAGAGAAAAAGTGCTATATGCAAATTTATTACTCTCAATTTCTCATCCAAAACCCATTAAAACAATATGAATTTTTTTCCAAAGCATAAATTACAAAAATCAGCAAAATAAGCAAGTGAAAAACCTGATGGAGGAGAGGCGACCCAACGAGAAGCAGCAGTGGCTTATGGCTAATGAAGGAGACGACTATTAAGCAATGTTCTTTGAAATTGAACTACAACAATCAACAAAGAGAAGAAAACACATCAAGGTAAAGGAAATTTATTGGAATTAAATCTTTATGCAAGAGAGGAATAATTATAAATACTACAAATTAAAAAATTAAAATTTGTTTTTATTGATCACCTGAACTTTTAGTTAGATAGCAAGATGAAGCCCTTTTGTCTTTGAGGGAGATGACATTCTCGGCAGGGGCTAATGGAGGAAGGGGTTTTCTTTGAAATTGAAGAGAGAGAAAGAATGAGGGAAAGGGGTCCCTCTGCTTTACAAATTTTCTTTGAAATTGAAATTGACCGTCTAATTCTTTGAAATTGAAGAGAGAAAGAGAAAGAATGAGGGAGAGGGTCCCTCTGCTTTAGAAATTTTGAACACTTTATCTCCTTAATCAATGCAAATGATGAAAAAGTCTTGACCTTCTTTTTAAAAAAAAAAATAATTCGAGGCTGTGTCTGGATTCGAACTCAAGACCATGTGGAAAATTTGAACCCTCTTAACCAGCAGGCTAAGTGATTTTATTATTTGAAGTGGGTTCAAAATTATATTTATACCTTTACTTTTCTGAAGACAAAAAAATATACTTATATATACAGTGTTATTTTTTGGCGAAGCGGGTTCATGTGAACCCTCTTGACTCCACGTGGGTCCGCCCCTGGGTGATGGGCGTTTAGGCGTGCACCGATAGGTATTGTGACTTGGTCCGTCCTGTGGCAACTGTAGAGTTGTATATTTTGATAAACTCTATATGATATCTATGTATTTTAAAATTAATCAGTTAACTTGGGTTGAATGCCATGTTTGGGGCCTTGTGCCGAACTGTTTGGGGCCTTGTGCCGAACTGTTTGGACCCTCAGGGGTATTTTACTACTATCCACACACTGCTTTGATTTGAAAGCATATCCTCAATCATGATTTTTACCTATTTATTGTTTGATTGAGTTTCATTACTCTACTTTCAAATATATGAAAACTGTTTGGGCCGAGTTCCCTGATTTTTCACTAAAGTGACCGAGTGGCTATGAGGTTAATGGCTGAGAGAGGTCGAGGACCTGATGGTGAGGATTACATATGTTTATGGATCAGGCTGCACGCCACGGCGA
Source organism: Nicotiana glauca (assembly GCA_026770625.1). Taxonomy (NCBI): domain Eukaryota; kingdom Viridiplantae; phylum Streptophyta; class Magnoliopsida; order Solanales; family Solanaceae; genus Nicotiana; species Nicotiana glauca. The sequence goes on along the minus strand of MU759585.1, from coordinate 21,660 downwards.
TATATATATATATATATATATATATATGGATCGGATTGCACGCTGCAGCGATATGTATTGGATCGGGCTGCACGCCGCATCAATATGTATTGGATCGGGCTGCATGCCGCAGCGATATAGCGCTTGGGTTGTAGGAGCCCATCCGGAGTCTGCACACCCCCTGTGAGCGTAGTCAACTTTATATATTTACGGATCGGACTGCTAGCCACAACGGTTATTATTATGAGATGTATATTGAGCGGGAGTGCTGAGTGTGAGTACTGATTTATGAGAACGAGTAACTGGAAGGCTTGCCCGAGGGGCTATATATATGAGTGATACTTTCCTCTAGGGGATTGTTTATGAAATTACCGTTTTACTCTTCTTTTATACTGAGCCTCTATTGAAAAATGTTGAACAAATGCTTTAAACAACTTTCATTGAAATTGGAGTTTTTACGTGATGTTTGAAAATTAAACTACGGATTTGACTTTGTTATTTCTTTTGAAATTCTATGTTAGACTATTAGCCTGTTTTGATGGGCTTGTTTTAAGTGACATTTAAGCCATAAGTTAGGAATTCTAACTTTTGACTTTTGGCTTGTTTTTGTTATTTTAGCTTAATAAAAGCACTTTTTACTTTATCCAAACACTACAAAATGGCTTAAAAGCTATTTTGACTTGAAAGCACTTAAAACAAGCAAATCCAAATAGGCTCTATGTATATGATTTAAATTCTCGTCACTGTACTCAGCCTTTATTTACTTTGGTTACTTATTGAGCTGGCGTACTCACGTTACTCCTTTCACCTTGTGTGCAGATCCAGGTGCCCAGGCATCCGAGTAAGAGCATCCAACAACTTCTGAGTATTTTCCAGAGATAGCAAGGTAGTTGTGCGGTGTCTGCAGCCCTTCCTTTCTCCTTCCTATCCTCAGTATTATATATTTCAGTCTTATCTCGTATTGAGTAGACAATATTGGACAGTATATTAGTGGCTCATGACTAGTGACACCGGGATCGGGCAGTGTGGATGTATTTGCGTATTTGTTTTTTTTTCCGCGTATTTTGTTATATTAAATGAAAGACTTGTGATCATAATTGATTTGGAAATGAATTTACAAAAGTCCGTTTTGTTATTAGTGTTGAATCGGCTTGCCTAGTACTGTGATAGGCGCCATCACAACCGGGGTGATTTGGGGTCGTAACATTATTAAATTTTGGTTGAAAGTCACTGAGTTGGCCTTTTTTTTTTAACAAAAATAGATAATTGCTTAAATAGCTCCAATAACTCCCATAAATTCACGAGCCCTTCAACAAATATGAAACTTAAAAAAAAATTCAATACGTTAGAATTATTTAGGCTCTCTCTAATCAAATCATTATGATTATGTATACATTCGCGTGACACAATTACGATTTTAAAAATGAACATTCGTAGAAATGCTTTAGGCACGACTTAATCTATCATCGTGATTGTGTACACAATCGCGTGGCATAATTACAATTTCTAAAATTAAATTTTGGTATGCATTCGCGCAATTTCGCCCAAACAATCTTAATTTAATAAGCATGACTAATTGTGTACACGTTCGCGTGACATGATTTTAGCGCCCCAAATAAAGCGGATTTACACACATGTAATCCGGTTTAAAGATTAAATCCATAAAATGTTGTAACTAAAAGCGGCATAAAGGGTAAAATATACATAGGTTCTTAAAACATGTAATTAAATAATTTAATTAAGCCAGGTATGATTAAAGCGACCGTGTTAAAATCACAGAATCCGGGAGTGGCTAACACCTTCTTCCGAGTTAACAAAAGTCCTTACCCGATCTTCTAATTTACGCAGACTTTAAATAAAGTCACGTTTCCTCGATCTAGGATTTAAAATAAATCGGTGATTGGAATACCATAAATTATCCCAAGTGGCAATTCTGAATAATACAAATAATCTCATTTCGATTAATGTCACTTTAATTGGAAAAACTCCCTATCCCTCTGCAAAAAAGGGAGGTGTGACAGCTCTGGCGACTCTACTAGGGAGAAGAACCCAGAATCTCTGGTTCAGGGTTCAGAATTCAAGTTTATAATGTAATCTGTACTTGGCTTTATTATTTGTTGATCTTACTGTATTTGTGGGCCTATTGTGCTAATTACCACTCATTTACCGCTTTGATATTGTTTGAACTGTATTAAACTGTCTTCTTACGCCTCCCTTTTGAGTCTTCTAAAAATATGGTGCACACATACGCATGGCCCACTTTTCTGTTAGAAATCATACCAAATAGAACAAGGTTAGATCAGCAACTAGGTCGGGTAGACTTTCGTGCTCCCGGTATGTTGCCCCCACATCGACTCAAGTTGTTCGCTCGGCTAAGCCAGGTTTAGAATACAACCCTAGGTTTAAACCTAGAATAACATAGCCTCATGCCGGATCCCTAGTATGAATATTTGTTTGCATCACATGCATTTGACTTTAGGGACTCAACACAGGGGTTGGGTCCGTCTAGGACATGTGTACCCAAATTAAAAGACCATCATTATGCATCTTACGTGCTATTTGTACATTTATTTATTTCGTCTTGCATGTTGATTTGGAAAAGAAAATCAAAAGAAAAACCAAGAGTGATGTAAGAGAAAAACTAAGCCCGATTCTGAAAACCCCGATATTTGAAAATACCCTAAACTCTACCGAAATTTTTCAATAAAAAAGAAAAAGAAAAGTGATGAAAATTCAAAACAAATAAGAAAAGGAAAAATAGTAATTTCAAAATGAGTCAATAACATGTTTTTTCCCGATTATGTCAAAACAAATCGAACTACGCAGGTCTAATTCTCACCGGATGTGAGATACGTTGGCAACCTACATAAAGTTTGGCCTTATTTTTCCAAAAATAACCAAATGCCACTGAGTCTTAACCAGAACTCAAACTTTGAGAATTTTACATATAACTTCTTTTCTCTCAAGGTCAGAAGCACAGTCCTTAGGTGTTGCTCATGATCCTCCCGATTCCCGGAGTATACCAGAATGTCGTCAATAAGGACAATGATGAATGAGCCAAGATAGGGCCGAAATACACTGTGCATCAAATGCATAAATATTTTTGGGGCATTGGTCAGCCCAAATGACATCACAAGGAACTCGTAAAGACCATACCGAGTCCTGAAAGCAGTTTTTGGAATATCTGGCTCATGAATCTTCAACTGATGATAACCTGAACACAAGTCAATCTTGGAAAACACTCCGGGACCCTGTAACTAATCAAATAGGTCATCAATACGAAGCAATGGACACCTGTTCTTCACTATAACTTTGTTCAACTAGCGATATTCAATGTAGATATGCTTAGAACCATCTTTCTTCTTCACAAACGAGATTGGGGCACCTCAAGGTGACACACTAGGTCGAATGAAGCCCTTATCAAGCAATTCCTGTAAATTTTCCTTCAACTCCTTCAACTCAGAAGTAGCAATACGATATGGAGGAATAGAGATGGGATGATTGCCCGGCGACAAATCAATACCAAAGTCGATATCTCTATCTGGGCATCATGCCCAGAAGGTTAGCTGGAAATGCATATGGGAAATCCCTCACTTTGGTGACTCAACTGTAGGGCTATCAATATTGACATATCTCACATAATCTAGATACGCGTCACACCCCTTCTAAACCATTCATTGAGCTTTAAGAAATGAAATAACTCTGCTGGAAGTATAATCTAAGGTAACTCTCCACTCTAACTGTGGTAATCCTGGCATAGCCAGCATCACGGTCTTGGCGTGACGATCAAGAATAGCATAATGGGACGACAACTAGTCCATGCCCAAAATAATATTAGAAACTACCATACTAAGCAATAATAGATCGGCTCTGGTCTCAAAACTACTAAGAACAACAAAACACAACCGATACCCACGGTCAACAATAATAGAATCCCCCACAGGTGTAGGCACATAAACAGGAGAACTCAAAGAATCACGAGATATGCCTAAATATGGGGAAATATAAGATAACACATAGGAATAAGTGGAGCCTGGATCAATAAAATCGATACATCTCTATGACATACCAGAACAGTACTTGTAATAATAGAGTTGGATGCAACTACCTCTCTACGAGCAGGAAGGGCATAATATCTGGCATGGCCTCCCCCAGTAGGGTGACCTCTACCTGCCTGACCTCCACCTCGAGCTGGCTGAGCAGGTGGAGTGGTAGTTGGTGTTGTAATTATAATCTGAGGACCCGGTAGAGCATGCGGTGTCTGAGAAGTCTGTGGAGGTGTACCCCTCCTAAGTCTAGGGCAATCCCTCACCATATGGTGAGTGTCGCCACTTCAAAACAAGATCTCGGAGGGTGTGGATGTTGTGGCTAGCTCAGGCCAGGTCTGTTGGGCTGACCACTGAAAGCACCTTATGCAGGAGGTACACTAGACACTGGCGGTGCATAATAAGGCTCCTAGGGCCTAGGAGTAGCCGGAATACCATTGGCGGCTAGAAGTGCTGAATGAATAGGGCAACTCACACAGCCCCTATCATAGCAAACTGTATCTGGGGTACGTGTACAGTATAAGAGCTAGACTCTCGAGACCTCTTGGCCTCCCTCCCCTTTCTCTCCTAGCAATACTCACAACCTGTTGGCATGAAATATCAATCTCCAACTCCTGATCATGCTAATCCTGATATTGGGAAAGAGCCCCTCGATAAACTAATGGACCCTCTCTCAAACTGTAGTAACCAAACCGGTGCATGCCTAGCCAAATTACTAAAATGAACTGCATACTCTGAAACAATCATAACATCCTAGCGCACTACTCAACCTTGGCACGCCACGTATCTCTGAGACTCTGGGGAACATACTCTCTCAAGGATATATCTGAAAATTGAGTCCAAGTAAGAGAAGTTTCCTAAGTCGAACTACCCAACTCATAAGCATGCCACCACTGATTGTCTGCTCCTCTAAGCTAGAACGTAGTGAAAAAAACCCCACTCGACTCTACTACACCCATAGTACAGAGGATACAGTGGCACTCCTCAAGAAAACACTAAGCATCCTATTATGCCAAGCAACTAAAGGTAGGACGGTAGTACTTCTTGTACCTCTCGAGGCTGAGTTGCTCCTCCTCAGAAGCTTTTTCTCTACCCTCGAGCCAAACTAGGGCTACCGGTTGCACTGGTATGACCTTTGGAAACTGATCGACCTGAACCTTCTACTCTAGGTTACAGGCGGCGGGAGTCTGTGCTCCTCTCCCAGCCTGAGATATGGTAGAAGCAAGGGGAACCAACCATGACTGATCTAGAGTACCGAACATGCTCAGGAACTGTGCAAGGGTCTCCTGAAGAGCTGATGCAGTAGCAAGCATCTCAAGTGCCTGCGCTTCGGTTGGAGATACTTGTGGCTCCTTTGTAGCAGCTCGTGCAGGTGCTCTAGTCTCTACGACTAGGTAAGCATAACATTTGCAGAATAAGAAAAATGAAAGCAAAAATTTAACAATTACAACAGATAATTAAATAACTGATAAAAATATCACTTGGCATGTACAATAACCAACACTCAAGTATACAGTACTGCCAAAACCCAAAAAATCATAAGTCACAAGCTACAGAAAAAAAAGTAGTATCTCTATACACCAGAGTCTAAGAAAAAGGTACAGAAAGGTAAATGACATGGGAGGGAATAGAGGGGACTCTGAGGTCTGCGGACGAAGCAGATATACCTTGAATTCTCTAAAGTCTCACTGCTCAGTGATGACGGAGCTGATACGAAGTACCTGGATTTGCACATAAACATGTGCAGAAGAGTAGCATGAGTACACCACAACGGCACCTAGTAAGTGACAAGCCTAACCTCAGTCAAGTAGTGACGAGGTCAGGTAAGAGACCTACTAGTATATACAATAAACAAGGCAAAAATTTATTGCACTGTAATAAGAGGCTGGAAATTTAAAAAAGAGAAAACCACAGCAAAATAACAGCACATCACACAGGGATAAAATAGTAGGGGATCTCCCGAGATACCATCTCATAGTCCCAAAAGTAAATATGCAAGGAGATCTCCCGAGGTACTACCTCGTAGTCTCAAAAGTAAATGCACAGGGAGATCTCCCGAGGTTCTGCCTCGTAGTCTCAAAAGTAAATGTGTAGGGAGATCTCCCGAGGTAGCGCCTTGTAGTCTAGTAAGAAAACACATAGCTCGAAACCGACGAATACTACAATTTACAGCAAGAAAACTATAATAAAGACTAATATAGATAAGGAAAAAATAGGAAACCAACTAAGCATGCTGCACAGAGTTCAAATAAGCATTTAAGACACGTATACATGAGATATTAGGCTAAACAGGATAACTACACATGCGGGTATAACTCAATTAAGATGAAACATGTTATTACTCAGTAAAAATCAGATTTTACAACAACTAGTCTGTGTACGCACTCGTCACCTCATGTACACGGCACTCACATATCACAGAAGTATCACAACAGTACCAAATCCTAAGGGTATTTCTCCTACACAAGGTTATGCAAGCCACTTATGTCGAACCAAGCTCAATCAATCAGTAAGAACGCCTTTTCCACGATTTTCCGACTCCGAATGACCCAAATCTAGCCAAAAACAATTACATACCATAATTATAACTATAAGAAACTAGCCTAATTAAGGAAATCAAGACGTTAGCAAAGTATTAAAAAATCACCCCAAAAATTCAAGTCGAGCTCTCATCTCGGAATCGGGTCAAAGTCACAAAATATGAACCCCATTCACCCACGAGTTTACTCGTACCAAAATTATCTGAATTAGATATCAAAATCCCAATCAAAACTCAAAATCTTGGTTGAAGAACTTTTCCCATTTTTTCCAATTTTCTCAATCCAAATCCGAAATTAAAGAATGAAATTAATAATAGATTAATGGGATATAACCAAAATCAAGTGAAGAATCATTACTTAATCGATGTCTCTGAAAATCCCTCAAAATTTCGTCAAACTCCGAGCTCTCTATCTCAAGTTATGTTAAAAATGGCTAAACCCTCGATTTTTGAAATATAATCTGCTGCCCAGGCATTTTCTTCTTCACGAACACGGACACACCCTCGTGTTTGCATTGAACAATTAATCATTAACCAAAAATCCCTCCTTCGCGAACACGAGTGTGTTGATACCCAATTTTTTTCCATCTATTTTTTATATGCAAAACACTTTCAATACTATATATATGCATATATAAGTATGCCTAAGCGTTTTAGTTTTTTTTTCAATTTTTAAAAGATTTTTTAAATTAATTTATTATCTATTTTAGCAGTATAAAAACCAATAATTATTTCCAAATTTATCATCTTGGGGAATAACCTATTTTATTCTTATATTTATACTAAAATATAGCTATAGTAATTTTTTTACATTTTTACAAATTTATTTGGTATTTTAAAAGTCAAATTGCATATAATTGCAATGTTAGTCTATTTTGAGAATTAATAACACTTTATAATTATAAAATTGGCTCCAATATTTTTAAATTAATATTAGTACATTATTAACTTATCCAGTACATTTAATTTGCTTTCAAAATCATGTTTACTATTTTTATAAAATAAAAAGGGGAAAAACTGGCTATTTAAAATTTGGCCTCATTTCGTTTCAATTACAGCCCCATTACATTTCGATTATAGCCACATTGACCCCCCCCCCCAACTGACCCAAGTTTAATCCCAACCGGACTAGCCCAATCTCATACCCTCATCCCATCTTAATTACCCGACCCGACCCCTTTCGATCTGGACCGTCGATCTCTGAGATCAATGGCTCCTATCCACCCTTCCATAATTAAACCTAAATGATTACATAATCCCCTAATTCTCTTCTCTCAGCCGCCCCCAAACACTCGCCTCTCTCAAATTCTCTCGAAGGTTCTTGAAACCCTAATCGCCTTATACCATTTTCAACTGTAATCTCACTGGAATCCATGACCTCTCAGGCCATGGATGGCCTACACTCACCTCCCTTTACTCTTGAATGTTTAGTGTTTGAAGTTTCAAGGTCTGACCTTGAGGGTGTCCGTTAAGATCTTCTCCGATTCAAGGTTCTATGGCTTCTCCGGCTTTGCTCCGGCATATCCAAAGCATTTCGAGCCTGGTTCTGACTCATCCGACTTGGATCGGAACTTTTCCAAGCCTTTCTCACTTTAGGGTTCCTCTAAAACCCTAGCTATCCGAGGTTTTCTCTGATTGTCTTCTTAGATCGGTTCTATATCTATGCTCTACTTGAGTTTTAAAACGTTTTCCCCAATTTTTCTTTCAAAAATTACTTCTCTACGACTTAGGGTTTCTGAAAAACTCAAAATGTTTTCTCCGACTGTTCTTTTCCTTTTTCTTTGTGTATATTTGTCGCGCATGTGTTTCTACTGCTTTCTTATGTTTTGCTACTATATATGTTCTTCTGTGCTTTGTCTTTCTATTTGTGTTTCTACACCATGCTTACATGTTCGTCCTACTGTGTTTTCCTATATGTCTTGTTGATATACTTTTCTGGTATTTTGTGTTCTCCTATTGTATGTATCTACTACTGAGTTCTTAAGTTCTTTGCTCGCCTTTTTACTGGACCTTGTTTGAGTTCTCTTTAAACATGTTTCATCTACTATTTTCTTAGGTGTTATACTACCTCTTCTCTCTTCTGGACTTGTTTAAATCCCAGGTTTTCTTAAACATGTTCTTTCTACCCCCCACTATGTTCCAAATTAGTTTCTTCACTTTGTTGTTTCAAACTTCCTATTGTATCTGTTTGTTATTTGTCTCCTCATCTATGTGTTTGATTCGAGTTGGAAACCCTAGAAACTGGGGTTTTTAATGAGTGTGATCTTGTGTTTGGACTAGGGTTCTATTTTGGAACCCTCGACTCTTTTAGACTCATTCTGAGTCTATGAGCTAAGTGGAACTTCTGTGTTTACGACTAGGAACTTTTTCTATGCTAGACTCTTCTACTGATTGGTATGACAATTCTTCGTGCTTGAGCATGGCTGTATGTTTTATATGTGTGATAAATTCTTTCTTTCGAAAAGTTTTTCCAACTTATGTTGATTCAAAATCCTTTTCTTTAGGTTTAATTGATTGTTACCGATTTTTCTTTAAGTAAAACCCTTCTCTACCTTTTCTGGCTGGATTCATCCATACCAAATTCAAACCTTGGGATTTACTGGCTGTTTAATTGATTTCCTTTCCTTATTTGCACAAACCGTGTGCTGTCAAGATTTTTCCTTAAATATACCTCTATGTATTTACCCCTCTTGTACTACTTTGAAAAGTTGTTTGATTGGTCTATTTCCTTAATTACTTTTACCCGTTTGAAATCAGAATCTCTTAATTCAAGGGAGATCTTGTGAAATTGATTTCAAAACTATTTTCTTACCTATTTCTACTTGCTTTCTACACTATAAATACATTACCTTCTTTAACACATTGGATACAGTTAATACGACCAGCTTTCAATCACACACTATCCATTCAACATTTTTACACTACTCAAGTATCATCGTTCTTTGATCATAGCATTCTGACTATTTGTTTGCACTTTGGCTTCACAAGACTACTGCTTTCTTCTTTTGTTCCCCTGAAACTGGTATGTTCTAGTTTAGTTTTCAGCCTCATCCCAATGTATTATTTTGCAGCTTCCACGATCCGGTCTACTTTGCTATCTATGCTTAGTGTTAAATATGTATGTTGTTCTCTTTGCACTTGTTTCTGCTGTGAATCCCTGTACCCCTATTCCCCTCTATGTGTTTGAGTTAAAGTCCAGAACATTGCAACATCCAAATTGTTGCTCATGTCTGGACTTGATCCTTTAAGGGGTCCTAACTCCCAAACAATGTGGCTAACATGCTGGTTGGGGTGTGCCAACACCTCCAATTGCTGGGTATGACCACCATTCTATCTTGGCTTTCCCCAGAATCCCCTCTATTGCACTCACACTCTCTTCTAGCTTCTAAGTCCTGCCCCCTCCTATGAGCCTTGCTTTGGGACCTTGAGTTTCCTCTAAACTTGGACATTTGAGGGCTGGCCCTTCCACACTGCACTGTAATTCAATTCTGTAATGAATTTGGGTGTAAGCACTGCCCGGAGTCCATGAGGCTCTTGGGAACTCTGACACACGCAAAAACGAGAAAGACTTTGAAAATTCGATCTTTGGAGTTGGTTTACTTCATGCTTTAGACAGAAGACTGAATCAGGCTCTCCTTGGTTGGAAATTTTTAGTTTTTTCTGACGTAATTTTACTTCTTTTTCTTATTCAATTCTGGGTTGTAATAATCTTGTAATAACTATTGGGGGTTTTAGTGAAAAGGGAAGGTACATCATGCATGAAAGGGGTAGATATCATGTTCATAGGAATTTAATATGTTTCACCAATCATGTCATGCTTTCAGTTCTGCATTTTTCATATAGAAATCATATTTATAGGTTACATATTTCATATAGAAACCATGTCTATAAGTTCTGCATTTTCGTATAGAAACCATGCTTATAAGTTTCTGCACTTCTGTATTATCTAGAAAACATGTTTATAGGTTCTGCACTTCATATAGAAATCCTGTTTATAGGTTGTACATTCTCATATAGAAACCATGTCTATAAGTTTCTACACTTCTGCATTTATAAAACCATGTCTATAGCTTCCTGCATTACATATAGAAACCATGTCTGTAGGTTTTCCATATTTCTACATACCACATAGATAACATGGCTATAGGACTTCCTGAATTCTGCATATGCATCTATCACTAGGCAAACGTATTTATAGGTTTGAATAACAAACAACAGTCTAGACACCATGCCTATAGGATTTCTGTACCTTTATTTCAACTGCAAACGTTTTAAATCATTTAGCACCTAGAAAGCATAGGAGCTATCAACTAAATCTGAATCGTCTATTTTGCCTAAGTCTAAAATTAGTGAATAGCATTGCTTAATATCTACAGAGCTTATGCTTTTGTATAACCAACAAGTCTTCTTCCTTAAAACCTAGTACGCTCCTGCATTGTTAGATATCATGCCTATAGGTTTCGCCTAGGCAAGCCATAAGGTGAATTAGTTAATGGAATCGGACTTTGTTAAATTCCAACCAGAAGGCAGGTCTGATTTAGGTTTCTTATCTAAAATATGTAACAAATCAGTCCGCCTCCCGTTTCCTCTAAGTTTAATTAAGACCACAACTAGTACTTGCAAGACATGTTAAACGAGCTGTCTTTAAGTTGAGGAGGCCTGTTTGAGCCTTTAATTGTTATGTGTTTCCCCATATCTGCTCTACATGTTTTTATTGTCGCCTTAGAATTTTATCCTTTTAAACCACAAAAGCTAAATCTCCCTTCCCTTTAGGACTAATAGTTTCAAATGCCTCCGGGGCTGATAGGATTTGGGACGGGTAGTACCATGCAATAGGAAAACAAGACCATTCTGCGTTTAATACCTTAACGGGGTGGGAAAGGGTAGATATGGATATGATGACCACGCGATAACACCACGTGTATAAATGGTTACCGGGTGTTGTGTGGGGTGATCTACATTATTTATAAACCTAGGACCCCTCCCCCTTTACTTGTTTTATATCAGAATTTTAAAAATTGCTCAATTTTCAGCTTCTTTAATTCCTTGCAGAAATTATGTGAAAACCCCTTCCCGTTACTTGTTTATTTTTAGAACTTCAAAAACCGCTTTCTTCCCAAACTTCAACTTCTTTAACTTAATTTTAATTGCTTGCAGAAATTATGTGAAAACCTCTTCCCCTTTACTTGTTTATTTTCAAAACTTCAAAACTATTTTCTTCCCAAACTTCAACCTCTTTAACTTCTTTTACTTAAACTTCTTGCAACCATTATGTGAAAACTACCCCGTGTTTGTAATTCTTGCTTGTGTACTTGTTGTTTGCACTTAAAGTCACAATTATAGCATGGTCGGGAACCACACTAGTGGATCTTGAGGGGTGCCTAACACCTTCTCCTCGAGATAATTTCAAGCCCTTACCCAATCTCTGGTTTTCTAAATCAAAATTCTTCTTAGTGTCCTAATGCACTTAATCACTAGGTGGCGACTCTTCAATTCAAACCCAATTCCCAAAAGGAAACGAGTTGTCCTCCAAATGTCATAAACCTGATTTCGCGAGAAAAAGGGGGCATCGACAGCATGACGACTCTGCTGGGGATTTCTTTAAGGCTTTTACCATTTCATGCTATTTGTGACTTTACGCTTCTTTATATGTCTTTATTTGTTTAAGTGCCTTTAAGTATTTATTCTTTCCTCTACTACGAAAATAACTTGGCTCTTTGTTTATTTTCTTTATCTCTCTTAATGCCTTCCTTTAATGCTATTGTAAATTATGAGAAACTGTTGTAATTTTATGAATGTGCAAATACGTGACAATTTGTTTGATTATTGTAACTACATATTCAACATCATATTCCACTCGTGCCACACAAAATACCATAGCAACGCTTATAATGAGTAGTTGCGCCCTTCCGATATTATCACCCCCTAAATCCGACAAAGGCATATTTGCAGTAAAATTAGTCGATCAACGGTGACGTGGATAGTTCCGCGCCTTTCCCCCTTGAGTTGTCCGATCAAGGGTACCAGTCTAAAACCCCATAGAAACCATTTATTTTTAAATTATGCATGCATCATGGTCGAACCTAGCCGAGTCAGTTATGTTGTCCGCATAATGACTCTTTAAGATAGCATTGTCCAAAGTCCACTAGGTTTCCCTGAAACCCAAACAGACCTTATCATGTTCTGTGCATTTATTTGGAGGACTAAATGCTTATTATGCTAATTGTTGATATTAAATAGTCGAGTCTAGTGGGGGTAAGGGCCTAATCGTTTAGGCATGAAGTCCCCAGATTCGGAATAGTCACCAATATCCACTCCAAATTGCTAAACTGGTGGGGAGATCTTCATTCCAGCGATCAGGCTCTTGTCAGGAACTATCTAGGAAACCTACCTTCTCTCCTAGAAATTCACCCCGACAACAAAATCACAGAAGCTGCCACTCTATTCTGGGATTGTAATAGGTCGGTATTCCTCTTTGGAGACATTAAGATGACACCTTTGATTGAGGAAATAAGAGGACTGGTTGGAATACCGTGGGAAACTCCGGGTTTGTGGATGCCGGAAAACCGCAAGGGTAGAGATTTTCTCAAAATCATGGGTCTAAAGAAAAATCCATACTTGACATGTTTAAAGGAGTCATACATTCCCTTTGACTATTTGTATAAAAAGTACGGTCACAGCAAATCTTACCATATTTATCTTGACGAGTTCGCCCTTACATCATTGGGGTATATCCATCGAAGGGTCTTTGTCTTCATGTTCTGTTTCTTAGGGATGATAGTGTTTCCAATGAAGAAAGCAAGAATCCACACCAGGCTAGCTATGGTCACCAAAACTCTAATGGAAGGAATTGACGGACAACCATTCAGTCTCGTGCCAATGATCATTGCGGAAATATACCGAGCCCTAGAAAGGTGTCAACAAGGAGCCAAACATTTCGAGGGCTGTAATCTGCTACTTCAACTGTGGCTCACGGAACATCTCCAAAAGGGTGAGTACCGATAGGAAATCCATCATAGGGACTGGGACGATCATATCGCCTTTCATCACCCGAAGCGAATGAATTACATGCCCAACATGTTCTCCCAATCGAAGAATGCTAGAGAATGGGTTGAACTCTTTGATAATCTGACTGAGGACTGAGTGCAATGGATGTTCGAGTGGTTCCCTACTGAAGAATTCATCATTCGATCTAGGGATGCGCCATTTCTGATACTGATCTAATTGAGGGGGACCTACCCTTATGTCCCTCTCCGAGTTATGAGACAGGCTGGTAAGAAGCAGGTTATACCAAGGGTCAACAAGATGAGTCACTTTCGGGCTGACTTCTAGAATGACGATAGTCCGTACAGGTGCAAGGCTCAGCATATGTAGCACTACAAAATTGTCTTGGGAAAAGACACCCTCGAACCGGATCGCTACCATGCTGGTTGTACCCCACATTATTCAGGCTGGATGGAGGACAATCACAATGGTTTGGGTCAACCTGGGTTTGTTCGAGGTCACAGAATCGTCGATGAAAAGGCTGAAGCACAAGTAAAGTACAACCAACTGGGCAAGAGGATGCGGGAATGTGAAAATGAGCACCATGAAATACGAGAAGCCAATCAAAAACTAATTGGAGAATGGAAGGATATGGCTGTCAGCGCCAACAAATGACTGATCTGCTTGGAGGGGGGTATAGTGGAACTGGAAAAAAAGTTTTTGAAAAGGGTCGAAGACTGTCGAATTGCTGAAGGAAATGAAGGAGGACATCTGGCCAGGGCTTACTTGATGCTAGGACTACGCGATCTGGAAGAGCTGTTTGAGGGAGCTAATACTGCCGAGTTTGGGGAAGGTCCTTCCGGGACCAAATAGATAGGAATTTTTTCTTTTGCTTTGAAGAAATGTAATAAGGCCTATGGCCCCTAGTGACATTTTATTTCTTGTTATTTAGTGTCGTTTTGGGATTCGTCTACCTTTTTATCAATAAAATGAGGCATTTAGCATTCCAAGTTCTCCAAATTTACTTGTCTCTAGGCCTACCTCGGGCACAACAAGGTCCCCGAAATTAGGAAACACTTTATATTTCAGCATTACGTGTTTAAATATTGTAACATCCTTTTCTCATAATCCTTACTAACTTGTTACCTTTTGTTTTTACCTTTTGCTTATTCCCTTCCCCAAAGGTTAGTTCGTGAACTCTGGCTACATCAGCATACTTTACAAGATCCAGGGGCCCTCCACTTCTTCCTCCTCCCAGTCCTACCAGGCACAAAAGCAAAAGAAAAATGGAAGATTCAAACAACTCAGCTGAACGGGCAGACGTCACTCGTGGTGCCATGGTCACAAAGGAAAATGCCTCTCAGATAGAACAAAAACTACTGAAATTCCAAGAAGATCTTGATCAAGTCCGAAATTTGGCAAGTCTGTCATTTTCTCTCACCACTGCAGAAGTTACCTTCCCAAATACTCAGAATACCATACCTCCACAGAATATCCAAAAGCAACCCGCTCCTCACCACCACTGCAATACTTGCCACACTCCCAATAACACCCCAATG
This sequence comes from Nicotiana glauca, assembly GCA_026770625.1. NCBI lineage: Eukaryota > Viridiplantae > Streptophyta > Magnoliopsida > Solanales > Solanaceae > Nicotiana > Nicotiana glauca. The sequence continues at coordinate 6,553 of MU759585.1, read as the reverse complement.
CTCATCCCAGAATCGTTGAACTCCACAAATGACCACTGCCACACCCAACACAACACCCCCATCTGCGTGGAGACCATGCCACACTCTACCCAGCCCATCCCAAGCACTCCAATGATAAGGACTTGCTCATCAGAAATCTGGCCGAAGAGCTTAAGAAGTTGACCACCAAAATTCAAGGCATTGAAGGTAATAAGGGAATTGAGGGGCTAAACTATGAAGATCTAATACATACAGCCCGATGTCGAACTACATGAGGGGTACAAGCCTCCCAAGTTTGAAATGTTCGATGGTACAGGGGATCCCAGGTTCACTTGATAACATATTGCGGCAAGCTGGTCGGAGTAGGAAGAGACGAGAAGATCCGCATGAAACTTTTCATGAGGAGACTGAAATGAGATGCTCTGTCTTGGTATATTAGCCAAGACCCAAAGAGATGGTTAAACTGGGTAAGTATGGCGTCCGACTTCATGGACAGATTTAGGTTCAATATGGAAAATGCACTGGATGTGTTTTACATTCAGAATCTAAAGAAGAAACCCACAAAAACAATCTGTGAGTATGCTACTCGTTGGAGATTAGAGGTTGCTAAGGTTTGACCTGCTCTAGGGGAAGAACAGATGAACAAGTTTTTCGTCCGGGCTCAGGATCCACAATACTATGAAAGACTGATGTTGATCGAAAACCATAAATTTTCTGACATCATCAAGCTAGGAGAAAGGATCGAGGAAGGAATCAAGAGTGGTATGGTTACAACTTTGAAGCTTTGTAATGGTTGCACGGAGAACCAAATCACCTGTCAAATACCAAACTTACCAAATACCTCCACTTACATATCAGCTCACTCCAAATTTCCAAACACCCGCACCTTCCTACCAAACCCCACCGCCTACCTATCAATCGCCTCCACACCAACCTGCTTCACCTAGATATTCCCAGCCGGTAAACGTCTACTAAGCCTACAACACTCAACAATCCCACTATTAATCACCTCCCCCTCGCCAAAACTTTCCTAGACCTCGACCAAATTTCTACTGCAGACCTCCCAAATAGTATACCGCCATTGCTGAACCAATCGACCAGCTGTATGATAGACTCAAAGCTGCTGGTTATGTCACCCCTATCCCTGCTATAACCCCTGGAAACCCTTCCCAATAGGTCAACCCAAATAAAACATGTGCATACCATTCTGGCATGAAAGGGCACACCATTGATGAATGTCGCTCCCTGAAGGATAAGATTCAGGCTTTGATTGACAACAAGATCATCGTGGCAAAAGAGCCACCCCCGAACGTCCGCAATAACCCTCTACCAGACCACAAGGGTGGAGGTGTTCATATGATTGAAATAGAGGATGATTGGGATCCTAAAGGATTAATCAGTTTGATCATAGAAGGCAACGATCCAAAGAAACCAACCGTTACCCTTAATCCGATTGTAGTCCATATTCAGCCTTCTGAAGATGCCGAGATAAACATGTCCATACCACTTGAGTTTGAAACACCAGCCTCTGCAAAGATGCCAACACCAATTGAGGTCAAGTTTGGGTCCCCAAAGGCGCTTAAACCATTTGAAGTTGTTGTATTACCTTCCAAAGCAAGGGTGCCCATTTCGGTATTAATGAAAACCATAATTCCATTCCACACAAAAGCCATACCATGGGACTACACAGCCGAGGCAAGAAGGAAGGGGAAAGCCAAGTTTGGGGAAGCAGTTGCAGCACAGGGTATGACAAGAACCGGTAGGGTTTATACCCCAGAACACCTGGATTAGTCGAGTAAGTAGAACTCCGATAGACAAGCCATTACTGAAACCGGACTCGATGATCTCTAGAGAAAGATACAAGCGAAGGAATACTCAGTCATTGATCAGCTGAACAAAATATCGGCGCAGATTTCTAACCTTGCTTTGCTATAGAGTTTTGATGCACACAAGAATGCCTTGTTAAGAGTGCTGAGTGAGGCGTATGTACCAAGCAACATCACCAGAGGAGAAATGGCAAACATGGTAGGTCAGGTATTGGAGAGTCACAAAATCACTTTCCACGAAGATGAGTTGCCACCGGAGAGATTGAGTCACAACAAGGCATTGCACATCATCGTGCAGTTCGAAGATTATTTTATCACCCGGATCCTGGTCGATGGGGGGTCCAATCTCAATATTTGTCCGCTCGTAACACTCAGGACATTAGGAAAAGGGCTGCATGAAATCAAGGACGGGACCATCAACGTTAAGGCTTTTGACGGGCCTCAAAGGTCTACTATTGGGGAAATTAGCTTGTGTTTTCAAATAGGGCCTACTTGGTTTGATGTTGATTTTCAGGTGATAGACGTGCCGGCGTCTTACAATCTGTTGTTGGTACGACCATGGATTCATGCCGCCGAGGCCGTGGCATCAACACTACATCAGGCAGTGAAGTTTGAGTGGAATCACCAGGAGGTGATCATTCATGGTGACGGTAGCAATCCCATATATAGTCGCCAGACCATCCCAGCAATCGGAGGAAGGAAAAGGATAGGTGGGGAAACTTATCTGTGACGACCCAAAGGGTCATCACCGTATTTCTCCCTTTTCCCGCACTTTCGAAGCCTTGGAAACCTCACTTTTAGTTATCTCGATTTGCGTGCGCAGTCTGAGCGTGAAGCCGAAAGATTTTTATGTTAAAATATGTGAATTCTGTGAAAATTTTGAAGAATTATGATATTAATATTGATATAGTTGACTTTGGTCAACATTTTGGGTAAACGGACCCGGACCAGTGATGTGACGGTCCCGGGAGGTCCATAGAAAAATATGGGACTCGGGCATGTGCCCGGAGTCGAAATCCGAGGTCCAGAACCCGGGTAAAAGAATTTTTCTGTTAAATTATTTTATGAAATTATTAAGGAAAAATGGAAATGGAAATGAGTTAGAAAATATAGGTATCGAGCTCGTATTTTGGTTCTGACGCCCGGTACAGGTCTTAAATATGCATTAAGCACTTTCTGTGAAGTTTGGTCGAAATCGGAGCTCGTTTGACGTGTTTCAAACTATGAGTTCCAAGTTTGAAAGTTTAAGAACTTTGAAATAAAAAATGATGATTTTGAGGCTCGATTCTATGTAAATGATGTTATTTTGGTGATTTGATCACACGAGTAAGTCCATAGGATGTTTTTGAGGTTGTGTGCATATTTGGTTTGGAGCCCCGAGGGCTCGGATGAGTTGTGGATAGGTGTCGGATTGCATTTCTCATTTTTGGAAAATCTGGTGTTTTGCTTCTGTGATCTTCGCAAATGCAAAGGGATGACTCGAAATTGTGAGCTCGCAAATGCGAGCATTTCTTCACAATTGTGAAGTCTGGGAATCTCGAGCTCAATCGCAAACGCGATGGTTTGGCTCGCAAATGCTAACGTTTCCAGGACTGCCTAGTTTCGCAAATGCGAGACCATGTTCGCAAATGCGAAGGTCTCGTCCGTGGCCTGCCTTCGCAAATGCGACCAATAGTTCGCAAATGCGAACTTCCCAGTGTCCTTCAGAGTTCGCAAATGCGAACTCGACTTCGCAAATCCCATTTTTTGGTCGGGGTTCGCAATTGCGAACCCTTGTTCGCAAATGCGACATCAGAGACCTGCATATTCATACTTAGACGATTTTGAAGCTTCATTTTTCATATTTTCAAAACCCAAACACCCATTGGCGATTTTTCACGAACTCCCTCTTCTCCAAATCATTTGTAAGTCAACTTTTACTTAATTTCTTCAATCTTTAACATCATTTATCATGTTTTCATCCTAAAATCAAGGTTTTCCATGGGTGAAAATGAGGATTTTGGGTAGAACTTAGGTTTTCACTAAATTGGGGATTTGGACCTCAATTTGAGGTCCGATTTCAAAACAAAACATAGATATGAACTCGTGGGGGAATGGGTAACTGGGTTTTGGTTCGAACCTCAAGTTTTGACCACGTGGGCCCAGGGGCATTTTGGGAAATTTAGAGTAAAACTTTGGGATAACTCATTTTATGCATTCAAGTTGATTCAATTAGCATTTGTTGATACATTCGAGTAATTTGTGACTAGATTCGAGCGGTTTTGTGGTGAATTCGAGGGGTAAAGCTATTCTAGAGGCTTGAGTGGACTTTTGGAGAATTTGAGGTAAGTGTTTGATCTAACTTTGGCTTGAGGGAATAGGATTAGAGTATTATTAATTGCTATTTACTAAATGATCGAGTACGGTGTATAGGTAAGGTGACGAGTATCTATACACCGGTGTCTAGCATGACCGTGGGTCCTTGTTGTTTGTTATTCTTGGTATATTTGGAACTCTTCCAAGCTAATTAATGATTTCTACATAATGTGAAGAGTTTGAGGATGAATTATGAAATGTTAATACCTTGGAGCGTTGGCTCGGACGATAAAACTACTATTGAGTAGGAGATGAAAGTATCGGAAGGAGTTGTGATTAATCCCTTGCCGAGATGGTTTGAGTTTATTGAATATCTCCCTTGCCGTGACGTGAAAGTTGTTGTTATTATTCCCTTGCCGGGATTTAGTTGTTAACTTGTGTTTTCCCGTGCCAGGACATTTCTCATTATTGTTTATTCCCCTTGCCCGTTTGGTTGTGATTGCTGTTTGGGTGAGGAAGAGTGATAATGCACGAAGTGCCATTCCGTGCCATTTTTTATTATATTTGCACGAAGGGTCATTCCGTGCCATTGTTGATTATATTTGCACGAAGGGTCATTCTGTGCCATTGTTAATTATGTTATGCACGAAGGGACATTCCGTGCCATTGTTGATTATATTTGCACGAAGGGTCATTCCGTGCCATGAAATAGGAGTTATGTGAGGAAAGCACGAAGGGTGATACCGTGCATTTTGTTTGATTGCTTTGGGTGAGGATGATAGTAAAAGCACGAAGGTTGATGCCGTGCAATTGTTGAATTTCTTATTCTTTGGTAGTTATTATTAGGCCCTGTTTTCTTGATTTCGTTGATGACTATTATATCCGGATTGTACTCCCCCATAGCATGTTTCCCTCCCTTTTAACTGTTTAGTTTCGGTATTTCTTCCCTTTTATTGCATATATATATGTTGAACTGCACAGGTTGAATTGGTAGTCCTGTCTCGCCTCGTCACTACTTCGCCGGGGTTAGGCCAGGCACTTACCAGCACATGGGGTCGGTTGTGCTGATACTACACTTCTGTGCTTTTGCACAGATCACGGTACTGGAGCAGCTTTGGACCACAGCAGTAGCACCGAGCGGGAGCTGACTTCAGTCCAGGGACTTACGAGGTAGCCTAGCTGGCGTTCGCAGGCTGAAGTCCCTTCCTTTATTTCTGTTTGTTTTCATCATACCGAGACATACATATGTATTTTTCTTTCCATTCAAACTTGTTTGTAGCAATCTTTAGTAGTCTGTGAGCTAGCGACACCAGGTTTTGGGGTAGTGATAATGTTTAAAATTTCGCATTTCGATTTCATTTTTTTATATTACTTAAAGTCTTCCGCACTTAATTAATTGTTTCCCGCATATTTATATGGTTGAGTTTTATTAGAGATTGTCTAAAGTTTGGCTGGCCTAGCTCCGTTAGTAGGCGCCATCACGACTCCCGATGGTGGGAAATCCGGGTCGTGACAAGTTGGTATCAGAGCTCTAGGTTGCATAGGTCTCGCTACCCACGGACAAACTAGGTAGAGTCTGAGGGATCGGTACGGAGACGTCTATATTTATCCCCAGAGGCTACAGAGTTAGGAAAAATTTCACTTTTATTCTTTCGTGTCGTGCGATTCGGTTTCTCAATTGTTGATTGTCTTTCTACTCTGTTCTTTCGCAGATGGCGAGAACACATTCTTCTTCTTCTACCGCGCAGCAGCCCGAGCCCCCAGCAGTAGCTCCTGCGAGGGGCAGAGGCCGAGGCCGTGCCATAGGCCGAGGCAGGGGCAGAGCTCATCCCCGGGCAGCAGTTCCAGGGGTGGAGCCTCATATTGACTATGATGATGAGGTTCCAGCCCCAGCGGCTCCAGTGGGCCCAGCTCAGGTCCCAGGAGGGGTCATGTTCACCCCAGATCTTCAGGATGCTCTAGTCAGATTGGCAGGATTTATGGATAGTGTCACTAGAGCGGGTTTGCTGCCAGTAGCCCCGGCCACCTCTTAGGCTGGAGGAGGGGTTCAGACTCCTGCTACGCGTACTCCGGAGCAGGTAGCTACCCGGACTCAGGTCCCAGTGGTTCAGCCCGCTGTGGCAGCTTAGACAGGTATTACAGATCAGGTCGTCGATGGAGCAGCTATGTCTTCAGATGCTTTATGGAGACTTGATCGGTTCTCCAAGCTCTTCACCACCACTTGCAGCGGTGCTTCATCAGAGGATCCACAGGATTTTCTATTCAACTGTCATGAGATTCTCAGGACCATGGGTATAGTGGAGACCAACGGGGTCAATTTTTGCACCTTCCGGCTTGCAGGGTCCGTCAAGACTTGGTTGAGTGATTTTTGCCTATCAAGACCAGCAGGGTCTCCAGCTTTGACATGGGATCAGTTCGTAGAGTTGTTCTTGGAGAAGTTTCTCCCCATCACT
>MU759584.1:124332-155719 GCA_026770625.1 Nicotiana glauca | reverse complement strand
CCCGATATCAAAAAGTCAACCCCCCGGTCAAACTCTCCGAAAACCTTCAACTTTCTATCTTTAGCCAAATGGCTTCAAAATGGTCTACGGACCTCCGAATTCACTTCCGATCGTTCCCCCAACTCCAGAATAACTATACGGAGCTATTCACAGTCTCATAATTCCAAACAGACTTTGATAACACTAAAATGCTCTTCAAGCCAAACTTATGAAATTTCTTCTAAAATGCTAACTTCCACAATAGGCGCCAAAACGCTCCCGGGTTATCCAAAACCCAATCCGGGATACGCCCAAGTCCGAAATCATTATACGAACCTGCTGGAATCTTCAAATCCCAATTCCGAGGTCGTTTACTCAAAAATCCAATCATGGTTCATTCTTTTAACTTTAAGCTTCTCAAATGAGAATTCTCATATAAATTTAACTTCGATCTTCCCGAATTTAAATTCCGACCGTGCGAACGACTCATAATACCTGAAATGAAGCTGTTCATGGCCTCCAACTGCTGAACAGAGCGCTAGTACTCAAAAACGACCGGTCGGGTCGTTACAGGGAGTTATTTTGAGGATTGTGTTTACCATGAAAATGAAAATAACAATTAAATTTGTTGATGGGACTCTAAAAATACGTGATCTAATTTTATGCTAGTTGTTAAGCTGTTGATGCTAGGTGTATGAAGTTTTGGAGATGAAATGCGAGCTGAAATAGAGTTATAATCATACTGATTAGCTAGACGGGCGGAGTCTCGAACTGACCGATACGGGGCCTTGGGGCCAATTCCTGGGCCCGTGGTCGAGCTATTAAGGGTAGTCGATGAAGGACTAACAGTTAAGATACAATTAGCGAAGGCTCTTTATGGCCAATGATAAACAATAAATAAGAGCAATGATCTCGAGAGAGTATGTTAGAGAGAAAAGAGAGAAAGTTCTTGTATATTTTGTGTGAAGTAGTTGGAGCAACACCATTTACAAAGTGTCAAAGACCCCCTTTATATAGGAAGGGAATCCTAGCACAGTACAAAAAGCAATAATTACAAATATAGGGGGATGGGACAACTAGATGACACCAGGCTCTACCTGTTATAGCTGCATGCCTTGAGAACTCCCTATCCCCGGCATCATTGCAATGTCGGGCATCAGCGTACCCCAAGGGAAAGAGCTCGACTGCAGCCTCGCATCCTTAAGGTGTCAGGATGATTTCCTTAAATGCCTTAATGACGAGAAATTGGACCCTCCAATTTTGCCGTATACAGATAGTCTCCGCATTTCTTAGAACGAAGTGATAGGAAGTGGTTTTGAGCCTCCGTTCCAAGGGCATCATCACCATGACGTCAGCCTATAAGAGCATTAAATTCCATGCCCCAAAAAACTGTGCAAGGGTCACCGTGAAATGTGACTATCGAGGAACCCACGAATCGCTATTGGCTCGCCCCTTACGCTACCCATGCAATTCTATAAATATATCAATTAATTTATAATCATTATTTTCCCAACATCTTCAAATTCGTGAGTCTAGGCCCATCTTCTTTTACACTCTTCCATCTTACTTTCTTAGAGAAAATTTTACCATTACAATGGCCAGAACTTCCAGGACGGTTCCTCGACAGAACGAAGTTGCCTCTTTATCTCGGTCATCTAAGGAGAAAGCAAAAGTGATACCCACTCTAGGGTAGTGTACTCCCCCGAATCTCGATATGTCAAAATATTGTACCATCGATAAACCCCCTTATACATCGAGCCGATGCAAGCACATGTCCCAGTACATTAGTGTTGTGACCGAAGTAGGGATGATAAAAAAGGACTGTCGATGGAAGAAGACAGTGGAGGTGGAAATTCCCAATTCTAATCAGAATATAACAAACTACAAAATCGATTTTCTCCACGTATATACTTATCCTTTTCCTTGGGTTTGGCCGATCATTCTTGGTCCCCTTCCTTGGGGATAGATCCGGTCATCCTCGACTTTTGTGATAAATATCAGGTGACGCTCGCGCAAATCCATCCCTCTTTTTAGAGAATAGTCTTGATGCTCCACCACTTCACCAATGAGTTTGGGGACAAGACCTTCACGCTCAATCATTTGATCAGGATGTACAGCCCCTGATTCTATCAAGGCTTGATTAGGCTTCATCATCGATCCAAAAATTCATTTTTCTCAAGCACCGACGAGGAGAAAGACCGGGGATGGATGAGTAGGTTTGTCTGGTTCAAAACCTCAGATGTCATTTCGGTCGGGAAAATGCCTTTATCGGAGAAGTGGAACACGCATCGTAAGCATTTTTCCCCTTCGGATATGTTTTGTGATCTCATTTACTTTCTTCTAAAAAGATGACCTATTTTTTGTTTCTGCAGCTGCCTCTTGGTATCCTGAAGCAATCTCAGATCTGTCGGGGTGGATCAGACGGTTGGACAACAAGTTTCCATATCTTACCCGATCTTGGACCGACCTGGCCAAGACATGTTTTATGGACAAGAACCATGGTAAAGTTTCTCTTACCATAGCCTTATGATTTTTCCTGTACCTTCTTGTGTTCATAAGTTATGCGCTTGCAGGCCTTAGCTAGAATATGCTGATGAGACCACCTCCTGGCTGAGAGGCGGTAGTTTTAGAGCCTGCCAAGGGAAAAAACAAGAGGTAAGGCAGTTGTTGATCCTTCCGTGGAAAAGAAACCCAAGTCACTCGAGCATCCAGCCACTACTAGGATCTCATGTTTGACTTCTGGAGCAAGTCCTGGCACTGAGGATGAGGATCATAATGGGTGCCAGTTAGCACGGAGGTCGAGGTCAAGCATGGGAGCTTCGTAAGTGTCTCAATCGGAGGCAGCTGAGTCTGGAATGGCCAACTCAGGTTTGTCTCGTAAACTGGAGACCCTTGAGGGGGATATCAATATGGCCTCGGATCCCATGATCGGGTTTTGCACAACTTACGTTGGAGGGACCGTTGCCGCTGATCCTGAAGGGTCTGGGCTAAGAGCCTTTCAGGAGCAGGGGTTGCCACTTAGGGAAACTAGTGACATAGATGACTTCATTTCAGGCTTTCAGGTTTTGTCATGGGAATTGAGGGATGCTCAAGATGCGAATGCTGCCAAAGTGGCGATTCCTCTCAAAGGGGGGAGGCTCACTTGCCAATATCTTAGATAATGTTAGCGGTAACAATGGTCTCGATGTTCCTGGTGCCGTCAAGGCGGCAAAGAGATTCCTCTAGCAGGTGATAGCTATCTTTCGTATATTTCTTTTACTCTCGGGCATCATTCTTCATTTTTTTTAATTCTTTCGATGTGCCACAGTGCATGGATATGAATGATCACACCCTCTGTCAGCTGTACGAGGAGCTTTCGTACTATGAAAAAGAGCGTAAGAAGCTTACCTCGATGCTGCGGGAGTCACGGGCTCATTCTGCCCGAGAGGAGAAATAATTAGGAGAGCTCCGGGCTGCTTTGGAGAGTGCGTCCCGGGAAAAAGCTGATCTTGTTGTGCAGGTATTTTGCCTTGCTTGTACCTGACCTTTGCTCCCATATTTCGACACAGATTGGCTTACCCTTTTTTTGCAGGTCGCGCAAAATGACTCGCTAATTGGTCGACTTAACGTGGAGATCCTCAGGCTGAGGAAACAAACCGAGGTAGTAACTACGGAGTTAGAATTATCCCATGTTCTCCTCAAGGAAGCTTGCAAGTAGATTGCTACACTTGTTGTAGCCAAGTACGAGATTGAAAGAAATGCTACTACTTATCTGAAGAACGCAACCACGATGCATCTAATAGCCAGTGACATATCGATAGAGGCCGAGCAGAAACTAGCTTGGGCTATTAAACATGCTAGGACGGAGGCAAGGAGAGAAACCCTGGAGGAGATCGAGGCCAAGGGTGTCGATCTGTTAATTGATCTTGAGGAGGCCCATGAATCGAAGAGAGAGTTGGCACTCTTGATCGCCCCAGATAAAGGCAAAGATAGTGGTGATGAAAAGTAGGCCTCCTGCCGCTTGCTTTCTCTCTTTTTTATTTTGTTTGCAATCCCGGGGGAATGAATATTGTAAATATGTCTCTTGTAGATAAGATTTTGGCAATGCAAAAGGGGTTTTTTCTTATTTCAGTTTCTTTTTGTTCTTTCGTTCGCGCGGAATTAACCTTCAACTTTTGACGTTAGCTTTTCGAAAACAGTACTCAGAGTGACCGGGAACCCTGAATCGGGTCTTGTCTCAAAGTTAGATCGATCGCTTAGATCGAGCTGGTGCTAGTGATATCGAGGAGCCCTCAAGGCCTCGCTTCTTCTTGAATTTTGCAGGCTAGCAGTATTTGTGAAATCTGGTAAAGGGACCCCGGGGTGGTTCCGCCAGCACCTTTCCTAAGGAGAGAGTGATATTGACACGACTGGAATCAATTGGACCTCTGGGTAGTCAAGCAGTTGCTTCTTTACCCCTATATATTGATTTACTTCCCTCTCAAGTGGTGATTCTGCTACATTGAGGGCCTATTCTTCCACTGACCCTGGCACTTTGTGCTAGTTCTCCCACTGTTTCAGCTCAAAATCTTTGCCCAAATCTATATCTTTCTCCTTTTATTATATCGTAGCCATGACTGCCACGTTGACATTCGACCACCAAGGAGAGGGGGATTCTATCTACATTCCATATTTGGTCGGTGTTAAACCATCAGTGCCCGGTGAGCGGGCCCCGAGGTGCCTTACCTTAGGGAGGAACATCACGCTGGGGAAGCCCCCCATGCTACAGGTCATCGGGAGCATATGTCAAGGGTCATCTAATCACTGGGAGAGGAGAACCTCGAAACGATGAAAAAAGATTGCAGATGGGGAGAAGGTGTGGTACTACAAGTACCTTCTTCCAAGGAGAGCATCATGACCTATGTCAAGGGGTTTTTGAGCGTATACCTACATATTTTTGCATCGGGTCCCTCCGACTGGGCCATGCTTGATTTCTATTAGGGATATCGGGTTACCTTGGCACAGGCTCACCCCTTCCTTTGGAAAATAGTGCAGACAATAAGATATTTTGCCGATAAGGCTGAGATCGAGTTTGCACTCGGCCATCTGGTGAGGTTATATCGGCCACTCCGCTATCGGGGTTTGATCGCTTTGCAGCGTCAATCCACCCGAGCTCCTGATGGATGAATCGGTTCATTCGAGTTTGAATGACTGATATCATTCCTGGAGAGTTTCTGCCTTTTCCTGAGAAATGGAACTTCACACGTTAGTGTCGCACTTGTATTTTCATCATTTTGACTGGTGGCGGGCTCCGTAATGATATCTTTTTGTTCCATTTTTGTAGCAACTCCCTCGATGCCAAACGTGGTCCCTAATTTTGCCGAGTGGTCTCGCAAACTGGCAGCTTGCTCGATTAATGATAAGCGCAGGTGGTGAGACATATCCAAAGGGAGGTGGTAGGCGAAGCATCATGGTAGGTGTCTGGCGGCTTGTTTCCCGAAAATGGTGCTTTTCTTTTTAGTATACTAACTCAGCCGCCACAATTAACGAAGATATTTCCAAAATGAGGTCATGCCCTCTGGGAGAAGAGGAGAGATTGCCGACTCCAAGATGGAGGACCGATGATAAACGGAAAGGGCCCCCGGGGTGTAAGGTGTCTTGCAGTGGGGCGACTTCTTCTCAGTAGTTAAAAAGTGGCAATTCGGTCGATCGGCTATATTCAGAGGACAGTAAGGCATCAAAAATTGGCTCAGCTTTTGGTAAGGCTCATCGTCTCGGCTTTATTGTACGCTTTGATAACTATCGTACGATTATTCTGGTCCTACGTTCTTCATTTTTCCTTAAATTTTCTATTGCATGCTTTTGATAGGCTCAAGTCTGAGCTGCTCCACTGTTAGTCCAAACTGCGGGAAGCTTTGGATAGTGAGAAATCCCTTAAGCTTCTTTGCGCAAAAAAAGAAAGTGAGCTGGTTTCCCTGCGATGTGAAGTGGATCAGGACCAGAGCCGCGAGAGCTGCCTCAAAAGATAGTTACCCTGTAGTTCACACTGAGTTGTATTCCTATTTTCATCTTTCTAGATTTATGTTTCAATATTTTAGTTGGAGAGCGAGGCGGAGGAGCTGGAATAGCTCTGGGGTGATGTTAGCCCGGCCAAATGTGAGTTTAACAAGCTGCAGGCGCATGTAGATACACAAGTTGCGGCCAAAGAGAGTGCTCTAGCATGGTTTCCATTATTGAGGTACAAATTCGGATTGTTTGTTCCAATGAGTTTGCACGAGCGAGTATGATCACAAGGCTCTTGTCCGAGCTCTCGAAGTTGAAGGCCAAAGTGGTGAACATCTGGGCCAAGGTTGTGATGAGCAGCACCAAGGCAGACCAGAAAGCGACAGCCTATTTAAAGAGCGCTGTTGTTGCTAAAGCTGAACTGATGAGATCCCTCGATCATGCGGGCAGTAGCAAGGAGTATAGGAAATGCAAATCTCAAAGGGAAACTCTCGAGGAGATTCATGCTAGAGGATTTGATCGCTCGGAAGAGATCAAGGAAGCCAAGGGGGAGGAGTATGATTCCAAGTTCCTTCTGTCTGATGCTGAAGATGGCGAGTAAGGGATCGCTAGGCTATAGTCCACGAGGGGGGACGTTTATTTCCTTTTTTGTTGTTGTGTATATAGCCTTCAAAGTTTGTTGTAAACGAAGCTTGTATTTTATCACCTGTAAGTATAAGGGGGAAACCCCACAATTTGTATCTTCTGTGTTTCTGCTAGTAGAAATCTTTAGATTTGTGATACGGCCCTAACGCTCGTTAAGCTGTAGACAACGACTCTTATGCTTTTCCCTTGGGCATATGCATTTTAACTATTTTGGGTTCAGTCTGCGAGTCGGGTTTTGACTCGAGCTCTATTGACCCTCAAGTTCTGTATTTCCATTGTCTGGTGACAATGGCTCTTATGTCTTGGGTCAAAGCGACCTTATATGTGTATGGCCCTAAGGCTTGTTAGTCTAGAAACAATGGTTCTTATGCTTTGCCCTTAGGCATATGTAGTTAACTATTTTGGGTTGTGTCTCCGAATCGGGTTACGACTCGAGCTCTGTTGACCCTCAAGTATTCGGATGAGCTGGCGACAATGGCTCTTACGCTTTTCCCTTTGGCATATGTAGTTAATATTTTTGGTTTTGTCTCCGAATTGGGTTATGACTCGAGCTCAATTGACCCTCAAGTTTTCGGGTAAGCTGGCAACAATGGCTCTTACACTTTGGGCCGATACGGCCTTTTATGTAAGCTGGCAACAATGGCTCTTACGCTATAGGTTGAAGCAACCTTCTGTTGGCTTTATTTTCTTCTCGTTAAGGACTATCTGAAATAATTTTTTTCTGACCCGTCATCGGTTTGAGAAGAACGTCGATTTCAAGTCATTTCGTGGCGATGGTCGAGCACCTCATAAGGTTTGGCTCGGAGGTTGAGTATCTCGAATCCAGTGATACAGAGCTGACGTGGTCAAAGCCCTTTTATCTATGTCGAGGATAGCCTGTTTAACCGGTTCTTTTCAAAGTATTTTTGAATTAATGGCCTATAATTTTGTAGCGATGGTCGGGCATCCCCGAGTCATGTTAGTTTAGTTGGTACAGTCGTATGACCGTTGTCATTTATGCTTGGCCGGAGCCATTTTTGGTCCCGAGTATAGTAGTTTAGGTGTCTATATTGATGGTATGCCTTTTTAGGAATCTTACAAATGCGATATATAGCCTAAACTTTAGGATCGAGTTTATACCTATAGTAAGGTCTTACAAAATTTTCATGCCTTTGAGGTCTTATAGTTTTTGTCGATACTTGGTACAAGTATGATTCATGTCTTGCTTGAGGTCTTACAGTTTGTGTCGATACTTGGTTCAAGTATGATTCATGCTTTGCTTGAGGTCTTACAGTTTTTGTCAGTACTTGGTTCCAGTATGATTCATGCCTTGCTTGAGGTCTTACAGTTTTTGTTGTTGCCTTATGTAGGTCTTACGAGACTGAGTATGCCCGCTATATAGGCACGGTTTGTTTGCATTTTGCCCGATACATTATTTTACTATTGGGACCCTGGGGGGGCCCTCCAGTATTCACAGTTGATTTCTTAAGGAAACGTCAAATACTTGTTGTGTCTTCCTTAGGTAGCGCGTGGGTGTTTCCTCGTTAAAAACCTTGCCAAAAAAATCCTTTTCGGGATAAAAGCCCGGTCGAAGGAAAAGAGTGCAACAGACACTTCGAAAACTTAAGGTCTTCAAGTTGGTCGACATCTCGACTGCTTTGGTTGGGGACCTACACAAAAGTTATTGTGAAACATAAAATAAAAAGGGGAGATGATTATACCTTAGTGGCGATGGCGTTTTTAGATTTTGGCGTTCATTTGGCGGACGCGATGCAGTTCTTTATTTGAATATAGCAGGGGACATGTCTTAAAAGATCATGTGGATGACATGTTGCAGTTCGTCCATTTTGTTCTTTTTGGTTGTTTCTCTTTCTTGGGACTAATTTTTAGCTCGGTCGTTGAAGAATTCTCGAAGGTGATCGTTGTCGAGTAGCCGGGCCACTTCCTCCAGGAGTTGCCGACAATCCTCGGTCCTATGCTCGTGCATGGTAAAAACTCACATACTAAGTTATAGTTCCTTTGTGAAGGATCTGAGTGTACAGGCCTGGGCCATTTGGCATCCCTGATTTTGCTAATGGCAAACACAATTTCTGATACGTCAATGTTTAAGTTGTATTCTGACAAGCGATGTGCCTCAGTTGGCCCCTCGTTTCTATCAAAACCGGCTCTGTTGATGAGCTCTCGAGGATTCTATCCTCAGTTCATCAATCGATCATTGTGAGGCGGGTTGCGTCTTGGGGCGTTCCTCCTGTCTTTGATGTATGGTTGATACCTTTGTTTGTTTGGTTTTGGGTCCTTTACTAAGATCGTACTCGTATATAGTGAGCTCGAGGGGGCTCCCAGCTGGTCATCCTCAACCCTGATCTTTGATTGGTATTAGTTGTGGATGTCCAACTAGCTCACGGCAGGATATTTGATCAGATTCTCTTTCAGCTCTACCTTGAAGTCGCTGAGCTCCGCTCATTCAGGCCTTGAGTGAAGTCCTGCACTGCCCAGTCTTTGGAGACTGGGGCTAGTTCTATTTTTTTCTATTGGAAGCAAGATACGAACTATTGCAACATCTCGTTCTCTTTATGCTTGATCTTCAACACGTTAGACTTCCTCGTCGCTACTTTGATGGCACCGGCATGTGCCTTTATGTAGAAATCTACCAGCAAGGAGAACGAGTCTATGGAGTTGGGAGCTAGGTTGTGATACCACATCGTGTCCGCCTTAGAGAGTGTTTCCCCAAACTTCTTTAGTAAGATGGACTCGGACTCGATCTCTTCGTCTTTCATATTGTTGCCCTTCACTGTGCACGTGTAGGCAGTAACTTGCTCATTAGGGCCCGAGGTCCCGTATACTTTGGGAGTTCGAATATTCTAAACTTTTTTGGAATGGGTTTCGCAGCCACTTCCTCACGGAACGACCTTTGCACGAACTTCTTTGAATCCACACCATTCAGGACCAGGAGTGCGCTCGAGATTTGGTCGACCCTGGAGTTGTAGGTCTTAACCTTCTTGTCATTGGCTGCAATCATTATCTCACCCGACTCTATCCTTTTCGTGAGGTCCTCGGGCATTTTTAGGATGGCAGGATCGGCTATGGATCCATTATTGCTCAATATCTCTGGTACCTATTCGGCTAGGGGAGGTGTTCTCGGTGCTACTATGCTAGGAGTTTTTGGGTGGCTTTGCAGTCGAGCGATAGCCAACTGTTGTGCCTACAACATTTCAAAAATAATATGAAGCCTAACCCACGTTCTTCCCGAGCTGGGGTTTTTATGGCTTGTCGTTGGTTGCCTTGTTGTATGCTCCTGTCGGTGCCTGAGGTTTCATCGACCTGCCATGCATCGCGTGAACCCGTGTCTACTGGAGTCAATCCAGGTGCATTCTCGGGGTTTTGTGGTGGTGCACAGACGATCGGAACATCCACAACGTTTTCTTCGTGGTTCTCAAGGTTGTCATTGTCATCTCTGTTTACTAAGCCAGATAATTTGACCTGAAATCGAAGATCTTGGACAAGAAAAAGTGTGAAAGATAACTTGCGTTGTGTAATGAAACCAACAAGAGAATAATCACCATTATATTTAGCCCCACGGTGGATGCCAAACTGTTTAACGTGAAAACGGTAATAACAATTAAATTTGTTGATAGTACTCTAAAAATACATGATTTACTTTTATACTAGTTGTTAAGTAGTTGATGCTAGGTGTATGAAGTTTTGGAGACAAAAATGCAAGCTGAAATAGAGTTATAATCAAACCGATGAGCTAGACGGGCAAGGTCTCGGGCTGACCGATACAGGGCTCGGGGCCGATTCTTAGTCTCAGGCTTGAGCTATTAAGGGTAGTCGATAAAGGTCTAACAGTTATGATATAATCAACGAAGGCTCTTTATGGCCAATGATAATCTATAAATGAAGAACAAGTATGAAAATAATAAATAAGAGCAATGATCTCGAGAGAGTATGTCAGAGAGAAAAGAGAGAGAGTTCTTTTATATTTCGTGTGAAGTAGTTGGAACAACACTAGTTACAAAGTGTCAAAGACCCCCTTTATATAGGAGGGGAATCCTAACATAGTACAAAAAGCATTAATTACGAAGATAGGGGATGGGACAACTAGATGACACTAGGCTCTGCCAGTACTAGCTGCATGCCTTGGGAACTCCCCATCCCCGGCATCGTTGTTAAGTCGGGTGTTAGCGTACCCCGAGGAAGGGAGCTCGACCGTGGCCTCACAGCCTCGAGGTCTCAGGATGGTTTTCTAAAATGCCTTAATGGTGAGAAATTGGACCTTTTGATTTTGCCGTATACAGATTGGTTGAACAATTTGGATAGGGTATTGGCTAGATGTGAGGAGACAAATTTGGTGTTGAATGGGGAAAAGTGTACTTCATGGTCGAGGAAGGTATTGTGCTCGACCACAAAATTTCAAAGCGTGGTATTGATGTAGATAAGGCCAAAATTGTGGTGATCTCCAAACTCTCTCCCCCTACATCCGTGAAGGGTGTGAGGAGCTTCTTGGGTTATTCGGGGTTCTATCGCCGATTCATCAAGGATTTTTCCAAATTGGTGAACCCCTTGTGAAAACTTTTGGGAAAGGATGCCAAGTTCCATGTCAATGAAGATTGTACTAAGGCATTTGAATTGCTTAAGTTCAAGTTAACTAGTACTCCTATTATTACCTCACCGGATGGGAGCTTTCCTTTCGAGCTCATTTATGACGCTAGTGATGTGACGGTTGGAGCGGTGTTGGGGCAAAGAATCAACAAAATCTTCTATCCTGTCTACTATGCTATAAAGACAATAAATGATGCCCAAGTCAACTACATAATGATCGAAAAAAAGCTACTTGCTATTGTTTTTGCTATGGAGAAGTTTTGTCTGTATTTTATGGGTACAAAGGTGATTGTTTACACAGACCATGTGGCGCTTCAATATTTGATGTGCAAGAAAGACTCTAAGGCTAGGTTAACACGGTGGTTGCTTATATTTCAAGAGTTTGATCTTGAGATTCAAGCCCGCAAGGGTAGTGAAAATCAAGTGGCGGACCACTTGTCCCGATTGGAGGAGGAGGGGAGGCCTCATGATGACCTTGAAATTAATTATTCATTTCATGACGAGCAACTCCTAGAAATTTCAATGACCAGGATGTTGTGGTTTTCTGATTTAGCCAATTATCTTGTGCGCAGAATTGTATCGACTGAGTTCTCTTCAAACCAAAGGAAGAAACTCAAATGGGATTGCCTTGACTATTATTGGGATAAGTCATATTTTATTCGGATATGTACAGATGGTGCGATCTAACGATATGTGTC
Organism: Nicotiana glauca; assembly: GCA_026770625.1. Taxonomy (NCBI): domain Eukaryota; kingdom Viridiplantae; phylum Streptophyta; class Magnoliopsida; order Solanales; family Solanaceae; genus Nicotiana; species Nicotiana glauca. Next base: position 143,855 of record MU759584.1, on the reverse strand, counting down.
GGAGGAAGAACAAATGGGAATTCTTGAGACTTTCCTCTCTTCACCATATGGTGGTCACCATGGTGGAGCTAGAATGGCTAAAAATGTTGAGTTATGGATTATATTGGCTTAGTCTCTACAAGGACGCTAGTGATCTAGTCAAGCATTGTGATGAATGTCAAAGGGCCGGTGGGATTTCTAAAAAGAATGAGATGCCCCTCACCAACGTCTTAGAAATTGACATCTTTGATGTTTGGGGTATTAATTTCATGGGACCGTTTGTGAGCTTTTGTGGGAATACTTAGATTTTGGCATTTGTGGACTATGTGTCAAAATGGGTTGAAGTAGTGGCTTTACCCAACAATGAAGCTCGAATTGTGGTGGAATTCTTGAAAAAGAACATCTTCATGAGGTTTGGTACCCCAAGGGCAATTATTAGTGAAGGTCCACGGGTTACGCCGGGAAAGTCATCGGGTTATGCCGGAAAATGTCCTTCTGTTATATCGGGGAGGTCCACGGGTTATGCCGATAAAGTCATCGGGTTATGCCGGAAAAGGTGCTCGAGTTGTGTCGGGGATCAACTAGAGAGTGGGACCCTATGTTGGAAAAACGTAGCTCGAGATTGGGAACCCTAGGCTACCATGATTTTGAATTTTATTTATTTAGGAGAATGAATGATGACTTTAGAAAGGGACTTCCCTTTGCAGGTCAACTTTTGTTACGGAACCATTTTGGTTTCTGCGTGCCTTGCCTTTATTGCACCTGCTTCTTATAAGGTTGTTTTGGACTGCACCTGTTTTTCTGATTTTCAAATAAAGATCAATTAGTCAATTTGAAATGGTGTTTAGTTTTGTGGCCTTGATTGTTTCAATCACTTGATCTTTGCCCAACACTTTCAATAAAAATCTCCATTGCTACGTTGGCTTTCTGGAAATTGGTATCCTTTCTAAACCCAGGGATCTTGACTTTCCAAAATTCCACATGATGATTAACCCATGTGGGGCTTGGTCTTTTCATCTTATTTTGCCTTTATAGGCACTTGACTTTGATTCCTTCCTTTTCAAGAATTTTGACTCTTGAGCATCGGCCATCATGGTCAGTCGAGATCGACTTGATGCACCTGCTGAGGTTGGGTGCTTTTCTTGAATTTTAATTTTTTTCAAACAAAACACTATAAAACCAATCTTGCCATCTTTTCTTTGTATTAGTTTTGCAGGAGAATTAGACCGAAAGGGATTCAAACAAAAGTAAACAAAGGACAGGATAATGAATTTTAATGAGAAGTGTCCCTTTCGGGGAAAATAAAGAATGACTTATCTGGAGTGCATGCAGACTTTAATAGACATGAAATGCTTCTTGGACTAGATACCCGATCGGTGCAACCATCCAATCTCCCATCATAACTCATACCTCAAAAGCGAGAAATCTTGCAAGGACTCTATCAATGCCGATGGTTGTAAGCTATTCCCTATCCGATTAGTGGTGCCCTTTGCGTGTTTTAACCAACTGGCCTCTCTCATTTCTCTTCTCACCGTCGCCTTATAGTTCTCTTTGTGAGTTTTCACTAACAAGACTCTCTCATTTTCAATTTCTCTGCTCATTATCGCCTTACTGTACCCGTGTGGGTTTTCACCAATAAGACTCTCTCATTTGATTATATTATTCCCAAATAACAAACATCCTCCCATTTTGAACTTCTTTACCGATTGATCAGAAGGACTTTGAACAAGATTTAGGGTAAAAAGAGTTGGATTGAACTACAACTATAGAACCTTTCAGGCGAACTGTCGATGAACCATTATAAATTCTGCACCAGTTTCAACTTTTGGGGGAATGTAGATTTTTGTTTTGGTGTGTCTAAACCCCAGAGAGAGGCTGCCTAATTATTCTTTCGGAATTAAATCGAACGTAGTTTATGGAACTTTTGTTTTTCTTTTTCTTCTGTTTTGTTTGTTTTCCCTTTCTTTTTCCTTTCCTTTTTCTCTCTTTTTTTCATTTTTCATTTGATTTATCTTTCCTTTTTTTATAATTTTCTTTTCTTCTTTTTTCATTTTTTTATTTTTTTAAAAAAATTTCATTCATATTTTTTCAATAATAACTTCGAGGCTCCAAAGAGGGTAATCAAAGAATGGGAGTCGACTCAAAAGGTTTACAAATGGTTGAATATTTGGATACTAATAAAGAAAGCCTCCTTCATCCCAATCAGAGAACATTAATGTTGTATAGAGGATCCAACGTAGTACCTTGTGGCTGCATTTGCATTGACAGTTGTTTCAGGACATTACCTTCGATATTTTCCAGGTACAACGCTCTCTTTGGCAGTACCCTTGTTACCATGTATGGATCTTTCCAATCTGGAGTCAATTTTCTTTTAGTTGTTCCAACTCTTTGTTTTATTTCCTTACACTTATTTTTATTGCAATCTAATTCTTGATTCACTATTTCAAAGTCTGATTGTGTTTTAGGATCTGGGCATGAAGTCCGCAAGCATGTCATGTTATTGAAATCTGCATTTAACAGAACTAAAAAGAGAATAGGAAAAATGACAAGATTAAGAAAAGAGACATTCCTGGACAGTGAAATATTAATTTCATTTGATTTTTTTTTTGAATTTTTGAAGATAGAAGAGTTTACATCGGAAAGTAAGACAATAAAGTAAAACATCCGGATCACACTCTGATATAATCCGGACGCAGAAAGGATAGCAATACTGGCTACTACGACTCCCGTCTGATGGGGAACTTTCAGGCTTGGCGACCATTTTTTAGCTTTTCTTCTATCTCGGCAATGGCTGCAATAGCCTTCAATGCCGGATCAAATTCCTCATTTTCACAAATCATTCCGACTATTGGCCCGCTATTGTGGGCATGCAACAGATTGTTTATCACATCAAGAGCTTCTTCGTCCTGAAAAATAATTCTTTCTTCTTCAATCAAATCTTCAACTACCCTTTTGAGGGTCCAACACTCATGTGTACTGTGTCCCACTTCTCCAGAGAGGTACTCACATTTAGCATCAGGTCGGTGCGATGCGGACTTGGGATCGACCGGTTCGGGGCCACTGACTATAATAGATTTAGCTTGATTAGCCTTTAGAACAAGCTTGAATATGATTCACCAATAGGGGTGAACTTGTCACGACCCGGACTTTCCCACCCTCGGGAGTCGTGATGGCACCTACTAGTGAAAGCTAGGCAAACCACTTATCTTACTCCTTTAATTTTTAATGCATTAATAGTTATAACTTAACATTCATAAACAGAAGAATTTGATAGAGTGGAAGAATAAAAATTTAACAATTTAGCTGGTAACAACACGAATCCATAGTATAAACTACCCAGAACTAGTGTCACAATCTCACAGACTATCTAAGAAAACTACAAATAAAGTCTGAACAAGAAAGGACATGTCTGTCTCGAAAAGAGTAAAGAATAGAGGAAAACTAGATAAGGAGGGGACATCAGGGCCTGCGGACGCCTGAAGGAGTACCTCGAGTCTCCTTATGGACTAAAGGCAGCAACCCCAAGCTAAGGTTCGTATGCTCCAGTATCGGGATATACACAAAAGAGTGCAGAGTGTAGTATCAGAACAACTGACCCCATGTGCTGGTAAGTGTAGAGCCTAACCTCAGTGAAATAGCGACGAGGCTAGACACAACAAACTAATAACCTAAAGCTAAATAGTATCTAACAGAGCAACAGTAATAAAAGTAGTTCAAAAGTAACGGGGAAAGGGTAACATGCTGTGGGGAAGAATATCAACATAATGAATCACACTAATAGTGGAATAAGACAATCAAGGTACTTGAACCAAAGCAACTAGAAGTCAAAATAAATAGGCAATATGTACATGACATCATCCTTCATGCATTTACTCTCAATCCTCACCAATGCAATAAAGTAATGAAACGTGCGCGACATCACCCTTTGTGCTTTATCTCTCTTCCTCACCATATAAGTATCACAAATGTGCACGGCATCACCCTTCGTGTGTTATCTCTCTTTCCTCACCAAATGTATAAATAAGAATGTTCAAGGCATCACCTTTTATGCTTTATCACTCTTTCCTCACCAAATGCATAAATATGAATTTTCCTGGCATCACCCTTCGTGTGTTATCACTCTTTCTTCACCAAATTCATAAATATGAATGTGCACGGCATCACCCTTCGTGCTTTATCACTCTTTCCTCACCAAATGCTTAAATATGGAGGTGCACGGCATCACCCTTTGTGATTTATCACTCTTTCCTTACCCAAACAGTAGAAACAACAATATCTCGGCAAGGGAATCAACAATAAGTCTAAGTACATCCGGCAAGGGAATCAACAAAAAGAATTTAATACATCTCGGCAAGGGAATTAGCTATAACCAAACTTGTATCAATAATCAAATTCACAATTTAGCCTCAAGTAGATCCAATGCTCAACAATAACCAATTACCAAGAAAATAATCATAAATTTTGCTCAATATGGATGATCAACAATTTAGGCATTCATAGTACACATTAAAAAACACAACGATCACAAATTAAGACTTATGGGCATGCTTGATGCCAATGTATAGGTACTCGTCACCACACCTATACATCATATACTACACTAGCACATAGCAAATAATGCACAATACCTATTCCTTCAAGCTAAGGTTAGACCAAACACTTACCTCGATGCCACAAACACAATTCAAGCCTCAACTATCGCTTTACCTCTGGTTTCCACCACCAATTCGCTTTTTTCTAGCCACAAGTAACTTAATAATATTAATAAATGTTAAATAAATCAATTCTAATGCATGAAAATAAGTTTTCAAATGATTTCCCCAAAGAGTCAAAAATCGACCCCATGCTCAAATGGTCAAAAATCGAGGTTCGAACCAAAACCTGATTACCTATTCACCCATGAACTCAATTATATAATTTGTTTTGAAATCGGACCTCAAATCGAGTTCCAAATCTCAAAATTTTGAAAATCCCAAGTTCTTCCCAAAACACCCAATTTCCCCCATGATAACCTTTGATTTTGAGTTGAAATCATGTAAAAAGATGTTATAGATTAAAGAAAATGAGTTAGAAATGACTTAGAATCGATTTGGAGAAGAAAGTTTCTTTAGAAAATCGCCCAAGAGAGATCAGGGTTCGTGGGAGTTTGAAAAATGAAGAATTTTTGGATAAGTTATAATTTGCACAGGTGCAGATATCGCATTTGTGAAGTCAGGTTCGCAAATGCAACTCGCAAATGCGGCCCAGCCTTCGCAAATGCGAAAGTAGGCCAATCCTGCTTTCTTAGCAAATTCGAACAACTGGTCACAATTGCGGTCCCTGTTGAAGTCGCATTTGCGACATATGCCTCACAAATGAGAAGGTTCACTGCCCCATCCCATAATCGCAATTGCGAAGCCTGCAGATCTGCAACTCAAGAGCAGTTTTTCCTAAGTTCAAAACACTCGATGGCCTATCCAAAACTCACCCGAGCCCTTGGGGCTCAAAACCAAACATGCACGCAAGTCAAAAAACATCATATGGACTTGCTCGTGCGATCAACTCATCAAACTAACAACAATATCTATGAATTTAGAATCAAAATCAAAGAAAAACCTCATGAACTCTTAAGTTCCATTTTTAACATCTGAGGGTCCGATTCACATCATTTCAAGTCCAGTTTTTACCAAATTTTACAGGCTCAACTTAAATACCACATAAGACCTGTACCGGGCTCCGAAACTAAAATATAGGCCTGATACCATCAAATTCAAACACATTTAAGTTTCCAAAAACTCTTATAATTTCAGTTAAACAATTTTCTTTAAAAATTCATTTCTCGGGCTTGGGACCTCGAAATTCGATTCCGAGCATATGCCCAAGTCACATATTTTTCTACGGACCCTCGGGATTGTCAAATCATGGGTCCGGGTCCATTTACCCAAAATGTTGACCGAAGTTAACTTAAATTAAATTTTAAAGGCCAAATTAGCATTTCATCAAATTTTCACATAAAAGCATTACGGATATACACTCGAATTGTGCACACTAATCGAGGTGATATAAAAGGAGGATTTTAAGGCCTCAGAACACAGAATTTACTTGTAAATCAAGTGATGACCTTTTTGGTCATCACAGAAGTAATTCTTTCTGAAAGTCTCTCTTGCGCGAGGATCGTACTGGGGAATATTTCGTTGGGGATTATTTGGAGCTTAGTAAGTATGGGCGTTTATGGTAGGTGGAGCTCGGTTTTGTGTATGATGTTGGGGCAGTGTGTAAGTTTGCGCATTCATCACCATATAGGGAGTCGGTGCTATGATATAAGCAGCATTTTGAATGGGATAATGTTGAGGGACCTCAGGAAGCATATATGATTGGTTGAATGACCTACGGGCCCCCTCGAGCTGGAAACCATCATGGAAACTTCTTCTCTCCTGTTTCCTTTTATCAAACCCTCTGAATCATTTTGAATATCTGTTTATGTGGCTTTAAAAGTAGCATGACTCAAGATTCGACCCGTTTTTAGCCCACTTTCTACCATCTCAACAATTTTAATAGCCTCAGCAAATGCCTTTCCCATAGCGGGCATCATGTTCTGGAAGTAGTCTGCCTCTTAGGCCTGTGAAAGACCGTGACCATTTCAATTTTATCCATTGGAGGCTTTACCCTGGCATCTTGCTCAGGCCATTTGACAGCATATTCGCGGAAGCTTTCTACGGTTTTCTTTTTCAAATTAGACAAAGAGTTTTTATCGGGAGCGATGTCCACATTATACTGGAGCTGGCGGACAAAATCTCGGGCCATATCCTCCCACACGTGCCAATGGGTAATTTCTTGATCCGTATACAACTCAGAAGCAATTCCAGTGAGACTTTCCCCAAAATAGGCCATTAGCAACTCCTCTTTTCCACTAGCACCCCTCAACTAGTTACAATATCGTTTCAGATGAGCGACCGGGTCTCCGTACCTATTGTACTTTTCAAATTTTGGCATCTTAAAGCATGCTGGCAAGTGGACATGGGGAAACATACAGAGGTCAGAGTATGAGACACTCTTTTGGCCACTCAAACCTTGCATGTTCTTAGGCATTGTTCCAAGCTCTTCATCTTCTGATCCATTTCCTCTTGCTCGGGATTTTTAACAACCTTTTCTTGCTCCACCGATAGGTCATATTGTGGAGGTTGAGTGAAAGAGTATGGGGTCATATATGCTATTTCTGATTGAAGTTGTGGACCCTAAAAGGTGAATGTTAGAGGCTCAACACACGGCCGGGGTAAAGTTGGTTGTGTTCTGGTTTAGACTGGTGTTGTAGAGAACAATATTGGAGGTTCCCAAGAAACTGGCGCCTGGGGAAGAGCCACAGAAGGCATGCCAGTATCATTGAATGGCATTGGAGGGTGACCGCATGGGATGAGCGGGATAGTCACAGGGGTGTTGGTAACCTAACCTGACCTGGGGATCGACTTAGGGAACCCAGGCATTGCATTTGACGGTTTCCTACCGTTAGACCAGACGTCCCACATTTCCAATATGCGGAGATGCAACATCCTATTCTCTTTAGCAACTGCTGATTCTGATTGTGGAATAGACGATGCTAGGCTATCCTTTGGATCGATGATTTGTAGATAGCTTTCAGAGGCCATAGGAACCTTTTCTTTGGATCTTATAAAGTAAGGATGGGAAACCAAATTACCAATAAAACCAACCACAAGAGAAGAACCTAACTAAATTTAGACATCCAACAACCTTGTTAGTTTTGAGACGCTTAACAGATAGGAAAACGCATATTGGGATGCAATGCATCTAGACAGTTAAACGTTTCTACTATGTGTTTGAACGATTTGCATGTTTCATCCCGGCCTTAATTAACCCTCTTTTTTTTTAATCTGCACCCCTTTTCTTCAATTTTGCTTCTATCTAATCACTCTTGATTTTTATTTCATTTTTGCCGCTGTGAGCACGTGATTTTTGCCCTGTACAAATTACTCCAAAAAGAAATCCAAACTGAAACAAATTTTTTGTTTGTTTGCAATTGTTGTGAATTTTGTGTTATTGTCTGCATTTGTCGTTGCGTGTTTATCTGTTTAAATTAATAAAAATACAAAAATACATGTTGCATGTGCACTTAGGATTTTATTTTTACAATTAGGAATTAAATGAACCATATTTGGTTTTTAAAAGAAGAAAATCACAAAAATATGTATTTGTTGTAATTTTGTCATTTAACGTATAATTGTGTGTTTTTGTTTTTAATTAGTGTTTAATATTGTGTGTTAATTATTAAGGGGTTAATTTATATTTTTCTAAGTTATTTTCAGTTTTGTAATTTAAATTAGGAATTTTGGTATTTAAGAATTAAAAAGAAACGGAAAGAAAAGAAGAAAAGACTGAAAAAATGATGAAAATCGGATTGGGCCACTATTTTTAGGCCAAAAATCAAGCCCAGATCACTCATGTGCCCGGTCCAGAGATGTCTGAAAATGACGTCGTATGGTCATTCTTAATCAGGGCCATTGAATTAAATCAATCCAACGGCCAGGATTCCATCGCCCTACCCGTTCCTCAAGCCCGACCCGTTACCCGGTTCGCACCGACCCCCCAACCTAGACCAAATGGCATCGTTTCTCTTTGGTAAAATGATCCAGGCCGTTGATCGTGGTTGATCCAACGGCCAGGATCAAACATCCACTCTACTATATAAACCTAAAATCATTACCCACCCACCCCCATAGCCAAACCCCTTCGTCTTAGAGACACCCCCATGAAACCCTAGAGCCACCCCCTTACCTCTGCCGTAAACCCAGCGGCTGGAGGTCCAACGACCACCAGACTAACACCCCTAGTGCACCTTGACCCCCTTAAAACGAATCCCTTACTCGTTTAGCTCGAATCATCACTGACAGTCTCGAATCTTTAATTGAAGATTCGAGCAAAAACCCCAATTCATCCAATGAACCCCAAACTCACCCCAATTACCCACCAGACCACCCTCGCCCCAAATACCATGGTAGTATCGTTCGAATCGAACCCGTTTTACTCAAATCTTAAATCAAGCAAAACCCTAGAAAAGAGAGGAAATCGGTCTGAAGAGAAATTTGAGGTCGTAGCCGGCCTTAGTCGTGTGCTATCAATCGAGAACACTCGATTAAGGCCCGTTTCGGCTTCAAGCATAAGGCAAAAGTTCGAGTCAAGGTTGACGGAGCAGAGTTCGTTGAGTCTGATTCTGGGTATCTTTTCTATTTACCTTTTATTTTCCATTCTTTTGTTGTTGTTGTTTTTGGTATGTTTAAAGCTAGTTGTAATTCGTGTTTGGTTAACTAGCTTTATTCATCCTCTGTTCTATAGTTGTTGTTACCCGTTTTAGTTTAGTGGTGTTTTATTTGATTGATTTTTTATTTGATTGGTTACTTTGTCTCTTCCTTCTCATCGGACCGTTTATTTGGTCTAGTTTTATCAGAATTTCTGGTTATTGTCGATTATCACTACTGACTATGTGAATCATTCAAAATAATTTCTTCAATTAGTTCGTCTTGGTTGTCTAATTTTGTTTGGGATTCTGCCTTGTTCTATTTTGTTAAGATGATTCGAGATATTCAATATCAGTAATTTTCTTGTACGAACATGTGATGTTCCTGGGAGTTGTTCTGAGTAGTAATTCAAAGGCTTTCAATGTGTGTATTTGTTTTGATCCCCTGAACCCACTGAATCTCTCAGCTTTTTGTTTGATCTAGCTTAAGTTCAGTGTTTTTTTGAGTTGGATGAGTTACAGAATAGGTTTAGGGTCTGATGTGAATTAAACCCAGGATCACTTTTGAGCCTTAAGTGCATTCCGTTAGATCACAGTTAATTCATGAACATCAGGGGGTATTTTGGGAACTAGAAAGAGTTAAAAAAATTGTAGTTAATGAGTGGTCTGCAGTAAAGTATTAGTATACTATTAATATATTGTTTTATCCATTAGTAGTGGGATGGGGAAACACAGTAGCATGGGGGTTTAACTTGAATAGTATAGCCTGCCCATAACCCTTTTGATTAAAAGAATAAAACATAAATTAGTAGGGGTTCAGGGAAATATGATGGGCTATTTTCTTTTAATTAAGTTGAGTGCTCTTAAGAGTTAGAGGGGAAGGCTTTAGTTTGGATATAAAGAGGGGGCTGGAAAAACAGAAAGGGGATATATTTTTTTGGGGGAAGGATTTGAAGACAGTTCTTTCTCTTTCTTTGTTTTTTTTTGGAAATCTTCTTTCAAAGGTCACACTTGCAAGAATAGAAAAAGAAGCAATCAGTTGTCTTAGAAGTTCTCTTTTTCAGCCTAAGACGGCATTTTGAAAGCTTAAGACCAGTCTGTTTGAGTGTATAAGTGGGCACTGTTTCATTGGAATTTTCGTTCCAATATTGGTTTAATTCAAGTTCTATCTTGGGGTGTTTGTGTTGTTGTTGGTATTGTTATGGGTCAAGCTCTATTTCTGTTTGGTTCTGGGGGGTGATTGATTCATTATCGAAGTTGAAACTAGTATGTTGTCTAGTTAAAGTTGACTCCTGGATTGGTTTCTACTACTTTTTGGGTTTCAAGTTGGGTTCATTTTGGGTTTTGAGTATTGCTGTTGGTTTCCAATTGGTGCTGGTTCATTTCTGGATTGTCATTTCTCTTCCTTGTTTGCTGTCATTTGCTGTGTTGCACTGCTGCTGACTTTTTCTTTATTCCTTTATTCACTCCAATCCAGGTACACAACTGGTTTCAATTTGATGTAGTCTGAAGATGTAAATATGAAATGAAAGTGTTCGGGCCCCCTAATTATTTGGTGTTGTATCTGTTGTTCAGTAGATATAGATGATAAGTAGTTGTATAGTCCAATTTGATCTATGACTTAACGAAATGTAAACTGTGAAGTTTGTACCTAATTTGGACTGTTTAAAACTGTTAATTCATGTTCATTAGTTGTAGATTTAGTATAGTTTAGTACTAATCTCAGTTAACACTGAGTTGAAAATCGAATACCAGTATTACTTAGACTTAGAATTAATTCAGAAGTCAACATGTGGTACTCATTCCGATTTCAGTTTAAGCGTGCTTTAAAGTAACCAAACATGCTAATATTTGATGTCCTCTCCTTTGTTCGTTAAGCTCATTATTTCGATGCAGGAACAAGTAATTGCATGTTAGTGGTTAATATCTATAGTTTACTTGAATTTGAATCATTCAACTTATTCATGAATGTTAGCATAATCAAATAACCAAGTCGTTTAGTTTAAAATTTGATCCAACCTTTAGTGGAATTTAAGGATTCATCGTCAGTTAAACAAACAGGGTAACATGAATTTTAGTCTAGAATTCAATTGGTCAAATGATGATTAGATTGAGTAGGCAAGCTTTATTTTTCATTATCGGCGAAGAATGATTAAAAGATTTGATTTCACATGAGTTCAATTGGCCCAAGTACTAATTTTTGAACTATAATTAATTAGGACTTCTCCTTTTATTATTAGAGACAAAAATAGATAGAAGAATCATAGTCACTTTAGGATAATCTTAAACAAAGAATGAGACGAGCCTCGCCAAATAAAACGCACAAACTGCGGGGCCCTCACTAATTGTATGTATAAAAATACTTAGATTTCGGGACGGGATATTTAGCGAATTTCACGGCCTCTCCAAAATAATAACGCGTTAGACTTTTTAGGCGCGTATTTTAATAATTCTTACCTTCTTAAACTCGGGTATACATTTATGTGACCCAAATCCAAATCTCGATGGAGTCGAAATATGTTAATAATCACGGGTACATTGATGTGACGTGGCTTGAGATATGTTTTCACGACATTGCAATTCTTATAAAATAATAATAATCAAAAGCGGTTAAAATGTAGAAATGCATATAGGTTTGAGCATGTAAAAAAATCAGATGATTAACCCGGATATAATAGTTAAGCGACCGTGCTAGAACCACAGAACTCAGGAATGCCTAACACCTTCTCTCGGGTTAACAGAATTCCTTATCTGGATTTCTGGTTCGTAGACTGTAATATGGAGTCAACTTTTTCCTCGACTCGGGATTCAAACCGGTGACTTGGGACACCATAAATCTCTCAAGTAGCGACTCCAACTCTTAATAATAAATCCTGTTTCGATTGTCCTTTGATTGGAAAAACTCCCTTTATTACGCCCTTCTGGGGTGCAGTAGTGTAAAAAGGAGGTGTGACAGCTCTGGCGACTCTGCTGGGGATGCTAGCAAACCCAGAACCATTGGTTCAGGGTTTAAGAATTCGATCTTGGAATAATTATTGTATTTGGCTTATTTATTATATTTTTGTCTTAAATGTGCTAAATATTGCTTTTTACCGCTTTGATAGTTTTGAACTGTGTATATAAACTGTCTTCTCACGCAACCCCCCTGAGTCTTCTTGAAAATAAAATTGGGCATTTGCTTGACATAGACCGCTTTCTTTGAGATAGCCGAGGTGCCTGGCACCCAGTGAAGGGTTTTAGTCACACATGTTTTAAGCGGGGAGCACCACCAGTTAAGCCGGAAAGCAATGCTACCGGTACACCGACCCTCCTCGGCTCGAGTTGTCCCCTCGAGTAAGCCAGTCTAGATACTTTCTCCAATAAGATGTTAACTTAGAATAATAAAGCCCCATGCCGGATCCCTAGTAGGAACGTTTGTTTGCATCACGTACATTTGAATTTGGAGACTCAACACAGGGGTTGGGTCTGTCTAGGACAGGTGTACCTAAAATGAAAAGACCACCTTGATGCATCCTGCTTGTGCATTTATTTGTTTAGGACTTGCATGCTGACCGTCATTTTGATCATTTGAAAAAAAAAGAGAGATAAAATAGTAGTGTATAGGGTTAAGAGAGTTAATCACCTATTTTGAAAATACCAACGCCCAAATACTGTCGAAACTCTGCTGAATTTTTGAAAAAAAATGTTTTAAAAAAAATAGTTTTATTTAGATGAACTATGCAAGTTTGATTCTCACCGGATGTGGGATACGTAGGCAACCCATATCGGGCTCAACTATTTTGAAAATATTAAATTTAGGGGTAAATAAATGCCCTTGGTGAAGGTAATGCCATTCTTGGGTAAAACAGCCAAATGCCTACAAAAGGGCGCCGGAGGACTATTTTGCAAGAACAACTACCTATGGTCATATCAGATTCTTTTTACACAGCCTTCAAATCTTCTTCAAGTACTGAAAGTCCGTGTTGACAAGACCGGGTACTTCTTTTTTTTTTTTTATTTAAAATGGCGATAAGCAATGACGATTTTTTCTTCATTCAAAACAAATTGATCATAGTCTGTATATGGTTTAGGAGAGTCTTAATTTTTATTTTTTTTATTGTTTGGATCATCATGATTTCCCCGCAAAGAAGTGGTCAGAAAAGGGAAAGGGATGAAGCGCCTCCTATGTTCATGATCCGAGATAAGACCCCGAGCAGTCTCTGTAATTGGTGGGCTAGTTTTGCTACTTGGGAACGAAATCAAGTATTTAAACACCTCAAGTTTCTCACAGACATCATGGGAATTGAGCCAAACAGGGGTCTGATTGAGGCTGTGATGGGTTTTTGAGACTCAACAAATAATGTCTTCAAATTCAAAAATTGTGAAATGACACCCACATTAGAAGAATTAGGTGGGTTCACGGGATTTGGGAGAGATCTTCATAGAAAAAAACCTGCCGCTCCCAGGAAAGTAGGTGTGAGTAACTTTTTGAAGAAATTATGCCTCCATCGAATCCCAATAGATTGCTTAAATGAAGGCTGGGTTCCATTGAAATACCTTTATGATAGGCTTGGTGACGAGAAAGGATTTGAGAAATTCTCAACCACAGAATTCGTCAACCAACTAAGTTACGACGCTTGGAGAGATTTTGAGATTCTTCGCATTCATGATTTCGTTTCTAGGGACCATGGTCTTTCCAGAACATGATGGGCACATCAGAATTCGTTTATCGGTAGTGGTCTCGTATTTACAAAGTAGCATAGAGCATACCCTTCTTCCTATAATTTTGGGAGATATTTTTCGAGCATTAACCCAATGCGAGGAAGGTGGAGATTACTTCAAAGGATGCAACATTTTGCTACAAATGTGGTTCATAGAGCATCTTTATCATCACCCAATAGTGATAAATTTCAATGAAAATTGGCTGAATTACATTCGTTGCCATCCGAGCAGGGTTGCAGGCTGTAATCTTCCAAATGGAGTGAAGGCCTGGCGGGAATTACTTGGTTCGTTAGAGGCGGATAAACTCACTTGGAACTATTATTGGTTCCCTTCTGCTAAGGTTATGCACATGTCAACATATCGCCCATTCTACATACTCTTGGGTTTCAGGGGTTTCCAACCATACGCACCATTATGCGTCATGCGTCAGTTAAGGAGAGAACAAAAGAGGCCCCCGACTGAAGACATGCGTTCATTTGTGTAGGAATTCACAAAAGAGGAGCCCTAAAGGAATCTTATGCACAAAAGATTTGGTTTGGTAGTTGATTTTCTGATACAGATGAAATGGTAGCAGACCGAGAACGAGGGGAAGTAAGCCTTGCATACCTCGAGTGGTTTCACAACCAGGTAATACCCGAGCAAAGAACAAAAAGGTCCGTAAAGTATGCAGCCGATTGGGAGAAGGAGATAGAGTTCAAAGTTAGGAATGCTATAGGTGAAGTGGCACGAGAATTCCAATCTCGCATTAACACCTTACAAGAGGATAAAGGAATACTGGAAGCGGCCATGGATATACAACATGCTGATTTCGAGAAGGAGAGAGTTAATTGGGTACAAGAGAAGCAAGCACTCCAAGCCCAGATTCAAAAGATGAAGACAACTGTAAAGAGATCAAAAAGGAGTCGAGCTGATGAAATACTCATAAGCAGTTTGGAAAAGAAAGCCCTCGAATGTCAAGAAGACTTGGAAAAATTGGAAGCCACTCTGACAAGGATCCGGGCCAGATGGACCAGGGGGCACAACAGCAGGTACTTCATATGAAGCGAATAAAGAGAGATTACGAGGGGACCATCACCATCCTGAGAGAAACAAGTTCCACTCTCGAAGAGCGGGTCTTTAAACAAGCCCGAGATGCCAGGACAAATAGAAAACGCTGCTATGACTTGATGGCACAGATGGAAAAAATAATGGATAAGTTCCTGGACCAACTCGCTGACAACGCTCAAGTACTGGGAGCAAAGAATCAACGAATAGAACAACTGCTTATGGAAAGGGATAGAATCAGGGGTAGAATCGAAGAGATCGGGCACTACATCACCATGAGGTGTCTAGCATGTGAGCAAATGCCCCGTACTACCCTCTTTGCTTCGGTCATAGGTTATGTCCACCAGATCATGGAGGAATTGAAGGACCTGCAAAGGGGTCTTGCACCAAAACCCGCGGCAAGGCCGAACAATGCTCGCGGGCACAAAAATTTAAAGCTCTGAAGCATAACTAGTTGAGTCTGTATTTTCTTTATCTTTTAGAGTCTGTTGTCCGTTGAAGTTTGTATTTTCCCTTTTGCATCAAAGTCTCTAGTCTATTTCAAGTTTTCATTTTCAAAAAATGTTTTAGCCTTGTAAATATAATGTTTTGATAATAAAAATTGAAAAATCCAGAAAATGATGTCTTTATTTTTACACTTGTGGCCAGAAATACGCACGATCTGATTCATGCGGGGACATGATACGTAGGCAATACCCATAAGATTCGACCACCGCTACAAAGAAAAGAGAAAGTGAAAAAAAAGAGAGAGAGAAGAAGGAGAAATAATGGAGGGTTTCCGAAACATTTGAAAGAGGCACAAATAAAATAAGTCGGGATGATGCATGCGGTCGGAGCAAAAACATGTTAGAAATGGTTAACTGCCTAAGAACATTGCATCCCCCAACGTGCAATTGCAATATCTGTTAAAAATCTAATGCTGGCAAGTTTGTTGTTTTTCCAAATTCAATCCAGTTAGTTTGTTAGAGCATACTGGCACCATACCATTATCAAACAAGATCTAAAGGGCCTATACCGAAAAGCATGACTAATTCAGAAAATAGTGTTGAGGAGGAAAGAACGGAAAGTCAGCTCCTGAAGGAGGCAATGGAAAAAATGGAAAAAATTAGACTGGAGATGAACGAAATGCAGCTAGCCTTGGCTAGGGTACAAAAGGTGCCTGAACCACCCATTACTCCTGCTCTCCCACCAGGACACACGCCGGAATACCCTCCCCCCGGCCCTTCGACAAGCTTCCCCAGTCACCACTACTATCAGGGAAGAAATCCCTATGATCCCCAAGCTCCACCACCCAATCACAACCCTCCCCCACCAAATGTTCCTATTTTTATAGGACCCCTACCAGCCACGCTATAGAGATCGTCTAGTGAGCCGTTGTTTCAATCTCACGATACCCAATATTACCGCCCTGAACCCACATTCAAAGCACCCGAGCCACATGCCTATAATCCCCACTTTGAGGTCCCGGCGGAGATTGAAAAACCGGCTAAGAGCACAGAGCAGGACGAAGTGCTGCGAAAAATTAAAAGCCTGGAGCAATCCTTCAGAAATATGCACGGGTTCGGCAACCAGGTCAGCGTGGCCTATAAGGATCTATGCCTTTTCCCTGACGTCCAATTGCCGGAAGGGTTCAAGATGCCAAAGTTTGATCTATACGAGGGGCACGGTGATCCTATGGCACATCTGCGAGGGTTTTGCAGCAAGATGAGAGGAGAAGGTGGTAAAGATGAGCTGCTGATAGCTTACTTTGGCCAAAGTCTTAGTGGGTCCGCATTGGAATGGTACACAAGACAGGATCCGAGCAGGTGGTACACCTGGGACAATCTAGCACAAGCATTCGCAAGTCACTTTCAGTACAACCTTGAGATCGTCCCTGACCGTCTCACAATGCTGAAGCTTGAGAAGAAGCCCAGAGAAAGACTCTAGAATTTGGGTTCCGTTGGCGAGAACAGGCAGCTAGAGTTGATCCTCCGATGAGAGAGGGAGAAATGGTGGACTACTTTCTGCAAACTCTAGAGTCAACTTAATTTGGTCACTTGGTGACGTCAGTTGGCAAATTCTTCAACGAGGTAGTGAAAATGGGTGGTATGATCGAAGAGGGACTTAAGTCCAACAAAATCCTGAGTTATTCGGCAATTAAAGCCACTACTCAAGCCATTCAGAGCGGCACGGGAGGTGAGCTCGGGAAAAAGAGAAGAGAAGAGGTCGCAACGGTAGAGGCAGGTAATTGGTCCAGATCAAGAGGTCCTTTCCCTCGCTACCAATCCAGACCCCATCACCCAAATTACCCATACACTCCAAATTACCCTCCACAGCCCTACTACCCACCACAAGAACCACACTTCTCCGTCCATTAAGCCCAGGCATACATCCAGCCTCCGGCTCACCCGCAATGGCGTGCGCCGGCTCCCAAAACACATATCAACCTCCACAAAACACCTATCCACCACTAAGGGCCTACAGGAACCCTCCAGGGACAGGTTTCTGGGGGAATCAGGCTTTCAGAAATGAAAGGGCGCAGAAACAAAGAACCTTCTCTGAGTTGTGAGAAACCTATACTGCTTTGTTGCACAAATTAAGGCAGTTGGGTTTGCTGAGTCCTGTTGAGCCTAGATTGCCAAATCCCCTTCCCCAAAATATGGGCCACTCAGTAAGCTGTGAGTATTGTTCGGGGCCTCCCCGACATGATACCGAGAAGTGTTGGAAGTTGAAACGTGCGGTGCAAGATCTTATTGACACCAACAAGATCGAGGTTCAGACACCGGAGGTGCCCAACATCAATCAGAACCCATTGCCAGCACACCATGAAACCCACATGATCGAGCTTTTGCACGAAGGAGCGGAGCTAAAGAAACCCTTACAGACGGTAATAATGATCCGTGCCTGTCCAAAAGAAAAGTCGACCGGTGGGGAAGCGGAGGTACAGTTGGAGAAGGTGGATGTCAAGCCAGTGGTGGTAATGGGGAAGAGTTTGCTTGTTGTTCCAAAGAATCCATAACCGGTCAAAGTAATGGTGCAAGGGGTACCAAGCAAGCCGACATACACAGGGGCAGTTGTTATCAGGCCAGTAATGCAGATGCCGATAATCAACGAGAAAGCCGTGCCCTGGAGCTACAATAAAGCGATGGTAATGTACAAGGGGAAGGAGGTTGTGAAAGAAATATGTGAAGCCCAGGGGTTAACTCGTTCGGGGAGGTGTTTTGCTCCCGTAGAGTTAAGAAGGTCCAACCCGGCAGTGATAAAGAAACCCGTGACGGAGGAAGAGGCGGAGGAGTTTATGAAGAAAATGAAGGCCCAAGACTACTCCATTATGGAGCAGTTAAGAAAGACTCCGACACAGATTTCGTTGCTATCCTTGTTGATCTATTCCAGTGACCATTGCCAGGCTCTGATGAAAATCCTGAATGAGGCTCATGTTCCGGATAAAATCTTTGTAAATCACTTGGAAAGTATAGCGCACAAAATCTTCGAGGTAAACCGGGTGATGTTTTCTGATGATGAATTGCCGGCAGAGGGTACAGAACACAACAAAGCCCTATACTTGACCGTGAAATGCGAAGACTCGGTGGTCACCTGAGTATTGATTGATAATGGGTCGAGCGCCAACATCTGTACTTTGACTACTCTGAACAAGCTGAAGGTTGATCATGACCGAATTCATAGGAACAACGTCTGCGTCCGAGGTTTTGATGGGGGTGGTACTGACACGGTGGGTGATATCACACTGGAATTGACCATTGGTCCAGTGGAATTCACCATGGAATTCCAAGTGGTAGACGTGGCAGTATCATACAATCTTCAATTGGGCCGACCCTGGATTCATGCCGCCAAAGCAGTGCCTCCCACATTGCATTAGATGGTGAAATTTGAGTGGGACTTGCAAGAGATAGTGGTTCACGGGGATGATGGTACAAGCGCTGCGGGTGATGCCATTGTACCATTCATAGAAACCGACGATGACAAAGGTCTCTGGGTTTACCAGATTTTTGATGCAGTCTCAGTTGACAAAATTTCTGAAGGCGAGAACCTTCCACTACCCAGAATCGCAACGACCACTTTCATGATAGCCTCGAAAATGTTAAACAGCGGGTTTGTACCAGGAAAAGGCTTGGGGGTGGATCTGCAGGGTATTGTCCAGCCAGTTTCTTTGCCCGGGAATCTGGACACTTTTGGGCTGGGATTCAAGCCTACAACAGTAGACGTAAGACGGGCTCGGAAGCTGAAGAAGAGAGGTTAGGTTCTTCCCAAGCCGGTTGCGCATCTCTCCAAATCCTTTGTAGAGTAGTTAGCAAAAGATTGTCGGTCTCGAAGGTTCTCGGACCACTGATTGGGCCAGATGGGGGTTTGAATCAGAGTTTTGAAAGGCTGTTCGCCGACGTCAACGTGATAGAAGCTGGAGAAGGTTCCAGTAGGGCAGACATATAGTTTGTGGGGCCTAGGGCCAATATCAACAATTGGACAGCTACTCCTCTTCCTACCCGGAGGGAGTCTTGGTAGTAGTCTTTGATTTTTCTTTCTTGTTTTCTAGATTATTCCAGGGTGTAATCCAAATTTTGTTTTATTTTGTATTTGG